>CM046880.1:510171512-510339509 GCA_025667525.1 Glebionis coronaria
ATGATTTTTTATTAAATGCGTGTTTTTGGTCTATAGACTATTAATATGAGACAGAGGTAGTAGTTATTATAAACTTCTAAGTTTGATACGAAATTTGTTTTTATGAAAATAAACTTTTGTAAGACAAAAGCTATTTTTTTAACGAAAGTAAGACAAAAGCTATTAAGATACTATAGGGTGTTAAAAACAATTATTCCATTTAAATTAATTTATATTGATATTGGGCCTTTTTTTCTAATAAGTAGGGTAACCTCACTTTTACAACACTCTATTGCAATTTTACTTATTTTCTTTTCACAGCCGCATCTCAGATCTCCATATTATCTTCACTTTCTTTTGGCCGCATGATTCTTTCAACTTCAACTACAAGGATGAATATGGGACTTAATTCTAAACCTAACTTCAAACCAAAACGTTCCCTTAAACCTCGAACTCAGAGCACAACAAAAGAAACATTTTTTATTATTTCTTTATGCATTTCGGTTTCAAGCTCTTTGAAACACCAATGGTAAGGTTTTTGTATATGTTTATGTTTATGTTTTGTGTATTTGATAGATCTATGATAAGTTAACATTCAAACTAAAAAAAAATATTTAGAAAGTTTGGTAAAGAAAGTTTGAATGACTGAGATCTTGTGAAAAAAAATTCTATTATTGAGTCAAATTTAAAGAATGGATGTTGATTGTGGTTTCTTGAGGCGAATGAGAAATAGTATAGGTATGGATTTGATGTTATTCGACTGTGATGGTGGATTAGGATAGTGTTGCAATGGTGGGGGATTCCCTCGTGGTGGTATCGATTTGACCGGCCAGAGTTCATTTGGTGGGCATTGATCTCGGTATGATCATGGTTCTGTCGTGGTTGGGCTCTAAGTCGCGGTTGAGCTCTAAGTGGAGGTGCGGGTTTTGACGGTATGTTTGGTTTGGTGGTGGTGAGGTCGGGTGGTGGTGTAATGATCTTAAATACAGAGGCAACAAGTAGTTTTATAGATGATGGATTAACATTGAACAAGGTTGCTGATTACGGACTAAATTGGAAATTATATAAGCGGAAATCAAAGAATAGAAAATAAAGAGATATTCTTCACACCTCACCACATCCTTTTAATATGTTAGTTTGAGAGGTGTGACTCTCAAACGATTGCTGTTTCTAGTTTTCCCATGTAGCCCATTTGCCACATCATGCTCATGACCCCCTTAATTATTGGACGTAATATAGCAGGTGGTGGCGTAACTGTGGGGTTGTAACACCTTGTTAGTCAGTGGCATAATTGTGTATCGAGATGTCAGTGGCGTAATTTTGTATTGAGATATGATAGAGACTTACCTGTGCGAAAATGAGAATTAGAGTGAGATGCTAGTGGAGTATATGATTTGTGATGTGTTGTTACTGTTACTTTTTTTCCATTTATTACAGCTTTATTAGGTTGTTAAAAAAAAATTATTTGTCACATTTAAAGAATTTATTCGGCTGTTACAACTATGGAGTTTATCTAGTCTTTTTTAAAATTTTTGAATTATTTCTTAATTTAGAAATGTTAAAGGCTGAATATTTTTAAGACTTCTAAAAATAAAAAGGGTTAAATGTTTTATAAAGTATATAGAATATATATATATATATATATATATATATATATATATATATATATATATATATATATATATATATATATATATATATATATATATATATATATATATATATATATTTGACACTATCCTTTTAGAGTTAATTGCATAAATTGTCTTCGTGCACTCTCAGTTTTAAGAGAGTTAGGGGGTGTTTGATAAAACTATGTGATTTAGTGCTGAATGATTCTAATCTAATAACACATTGGCACTACATGAATTTGATTTAGAATGAACGTAATATCTTTGGTAATTGTTACGGTACTGAACTGAATAATATAAAATTACATATTTAACCTTGTGTAGCATATGATTAATTTTTATTGGTTTTTTTAGAAAATACACATCTTGTGTACTGTATAATGAATTTTTATTATTTTTTTTAGAAAATACACATTATAAAGTGTTTAAATTAATCTACGTAGTCGGATTTTGAGATCTTTGGTTATCACTTTTGCATGATACGAATGATTGACGCGTAGAGAACGAGTTACAAAAGTTCGTCTACATAAACTAGTTATTACTATTAATTAGAAAAAAAACACCAATTAACCACTTGTGAGTTAAACAAATACGTATTGATAAAATAGACATCATAGAAAACAAAACGTCTTCGGTCGACGCTTTATAAAAAAGACACGAGACCAATATACTTTTAGAAATAAGTAAATAATGATTTTTTAAGTAGTATAGATAAATGATCCTTGGGTAAAGTGTTAGTTCTGAGTGATTTAGGGACCCTACCTAAGCATAATCATCCAGTAGTCAAATGAATAATTCAGTGGTGTTAATTTTTTTTATCAAACAAACAAGTCGCTGACCGATTGTAATTGCCTCTGGATTGATCCATTAAGTATCAATCAAACAACCCCTTAGTCCTTAGAGCCTTCGGTACACTGGCTACCCAGTTGGCTGGTCACGAAGACGCGAGTCGACATCGCAGCCAACTGTACTGTGATCAGTGTTTTCGGTGTTCACGTTGTGACTTCCAGTCGACGTTATGGCTGACGGCGCGAGTCCACGGACCACGGCGCGACAACTCTATCGTGGCTCGCGTTATAATTTTTTTTTTTTGAATTTATAGCCGTTACAACGGCTAGTTTTTGCTTTTGTTTGAGTTTTTGACCGTTTGAACCCAACAACCCTCAACTTTTTACCTATTTTTTAACTATAAATTCTATTTTAAAATACAACAAAAATATACCATCTTCTATTCTCACTACTACTTACTTCTATATTTTTTTACATCCACCATGAGTCAAAATCCAAACAAAAATTCAAACCAATACCCGAATCAATAGATAAACGATTTTTTAAGCGATTCCCAAAATCAAATACCGAATACTCAATTACCAAACTCGTCAACTTTGTCTAACCTAAATACTCACTCATTCACAACGTCTAGCACTTCAAGAACTAATCAATTTACCTCATTTGCCAATTATAATCAAATACCAAGTCTTTTCTCTAACTTCTCACAACCAAACCTGTTTGTTAACTGTACACGATCGGCTTACGAAGGAAGGTTATAAAGCTCAAAACAAAAATATGTTGATCGGCAAGTGGACGACGTTGAACCGCAAAGTCTTCAAGTTTAATCAATTTTATAATAACGCCAAACTTTTGAGTGGCGAAAATGAAGAAAATTTGATGACTCGTGTGTTGAGCATGTATCGCGATGAAAACAGGAACAAGGAATTTCCACATAAAAGTGCGTGGCTTGTTTGAAAGACAAGTACAAATGGAAAAATCCATATTCAACTCGAACATGGAGTCAACGCGAGAAGATAGCCGATCAAGACCAGGATCTTTTCAATCACGCTGAGATCCCTCGTCCATCCGGTGCTCCAAAAAAGTCGATCCAAGGTTCGACGCTCCACAAGCTCATCCGCCACTTCGGGTTCTCAAAAAGAACAATGGATCGAATTGCTACAACAACAAATAATCTTTAATCGTGATGCAAAAAAAGAGCGAATGGATCGAGAGGTGGCGACAAGACTAGAAGTGTGTGAGATTCAAAAAAGGAACGAAGAATTGTAAATCCTTCGGTTCGACATTATCAGAATGAGTGTCGAAGACGCGGCGATGATCGAAAAGCTCAAAGACGAGACGCGTGCAAAATATTTTAATTTTTAAGTTGTATTTTTTCTTAAATTATATTTTTATTTCGTATTTTTTTTTCGTGTACTTTTTTTAAGTTGTATTTTTAGTTTTATTATTAATGAAAAATTAAGTTTTTAGTTAAAAAATTATTGTATTTAAAAAAAGAAAAAAATATAACGCGAGAAAGTATAGTGTTAATGAGGGAGGGTGTTTTTATGAGGGGTTTTGATGTTAATGTTATGAAAAAAAGTGGTAATGTGGCACCACTTTTTGCCCATGGCTTGAACCGTACCTAAGGCTCTTAGATTGTTTTCCAAATCCCCTATGTGATTTCGACTGATATCAAATTTGGTCTTTAACCAATATTATTGTGCAGACCAAAATGCTTTTAACAACACATATAAATCAAAACGCACAAATCAAACCTTAAAAGTTCAAATACATATTGATAAAAACATTTTTAAAACCATTTAAAGTTGCACGCAACAGGGATCACGAGCGACCTATTTTTTCTGTCACACCAGCTTTCTCTTTCCGATGATCTACAAGTGACTTATTTCCACTACAAGACAACAAAATTCATTTTTTTCTTAAACATTACATTAAATAAATAAATAAAACATTACATTAAAATAAAAACATTACAAAACATAACAATAGTAATTGTAAAACTTAAAAACTTTATAGAAAACTAGAAGGGGGGTTAAATAGTTTTCTTTTAAAACTTTTTGTATCAAATGTCCATTGATGGGGACATAGTATGAGAGGCGTTTGTTTATAATCAAAAACTATATGAATCAAGTAGCACATTGAGAGATCACAAAACAAACAAGCAATGCAAGTATAAGGATAAAGTAATAAAGAAAATTAAATGCAAACCGACACAATAATTTATAGTGGTTCGGCTACAAGGACTCCTTCCTTGCCCTACATCCACTCCCCAGGTCACCTACTCTAGAGTTCGACTTCACTAATCAAGAATCTCTTTTACACCGGTGGAGAAACCTTTACACTTAGCTTACAATCTTTTCCGACACCTAAGCTATGATGTCGTGTTCTTTCACATGGGTACAACAAGTACCTTCTACATCGCTTACACTTTATCCGGTACTAAGCTACACACCAGGTCCTTGCACAAAGGTTAGGATTAACACCCTCTTACACCACCTATAATATTTTCCGACACCTAAGCTAGGATGTCATGTTCTTTCACATGGGTACAACAACTCTCTTCACACTATGTATTTTGAGGACTAAAATACTAACCACACTATTACACAAGTAGTAGAAGCATAGACACAACAATGATGATTATGTAGGTAACACTGAACACATTCACGCAAACTGAAGCCTTAAAGGATCAATGCTTGGAGAGGTTTCTTGAGAAAGAATGATCTAAGAAGATAGATCTTAGACATGATGTTGAGATGAAGCTTTATCTTGGAAGTATATCATACGACCCAAGTGATCTTCATATCTACAAAGAAAGACACTAGACAAAGAGATGAACAAGTGTAGATCTAAGATCTATATGTTAGAGATAAGATATGTGTGATAGAAGATCTGATAGAGACAAGGATAGAGAGAATATGGCCCAAGAGGGTGAGTTCTAAGTTTGGTATTTATAGGCAAAAAACCAAAAAGTCACGGAATCCGTCGGACCCTTTGCCTAGGGGTCCGCCGGGGTCCGGGGATCTAACTTTTATTTTTCCATAAATACTCAATCTCTTGTCCAAGCTTACACTCAAAGTCATTACTACCTTGTAGTTGACTTCTAATATCATATTTTAAGAGAGTGTACAAGTACTCTTTATGTGTTTATAACATTATACAAAAGTGTATGGTTTAGAGAAAGACTTGTAGTAAATATAATTTACAAGTAACTCATACAGTTTACATTATGTATTACAAGTTACATGTTTATCATCAATAAAACAACCAAGGATGTCTATATTACATATCATAATATTTGCACTAACAATCTCCTCCTTTTTGATGATGACAAACAAGGTAAACGTAATATATAGTAAATTGTAAAAGTTACTTACCACTTTAAGAACATCGTATTCGTTTACACTCTTCTCCCCCTTTTGTCGAAACAAAAAGGCGAGGATGAAAGAAGAATCATTTTAGATAGAGATTTTGGATTTAGAGAAATTTAAATTGAAAATCTAGATAGAGAATGATTTTCATATACTTAGAGGAATAATGCTTGGAGAGGTTTCTTGAGAGAGAGAGAGAGGGAGATCTGAGAAGATAGATCTTAGACATGATGTTGAGACGAAGCTTTATCTTGGAAGTTTTGCATACGACCCAAATGATCTTCATATCTACAAAGAAAGACATTAGACAAAGAGATGAACAAGTATAGATCTAAGATCTATATGTTAGAGATAAGATATGTGTGATAGGGGATCTGATAGAGAGAAGGATAGAGAGAATATGACCCAAGAGGGGTGAATTCTAAACTTGGATATAGCTTGGTATTTATAGGAAAAATACCAGACAGTCACGGAACCCGTCGGGGTCCGTCGGGTCTGACTTTTGTTTTGCCATAAATACGCAATCTCTTGTCCAAGCTTATACTCAAAGTTATTACTACCTTGTAGTTAACTTCTAATATCATATTTTAGGAGAGTGTACAAGTACTTTTTATATGTTTATAACAATATACAAAAGTGTATGGTTTAGAGAAAGACTTGTAGTAGTATGTTGAGACAAAATATAATTTGCAAGTAACTATTACATTTTACGTTATGTATTACAAGTTACATGTTTTTCATCAACAAAACAACCAAGGTTGTCTAGATTAAATATCGTAATATTTTCACTAACAATCTCCCCCTTTTGATGATGACAAACAATGTAAACGTAATATATAGTAAATTGTAAAAGTTACTCACCACTTTAAAAATATCGTCTTCGTTTACACTCTGCTCCCCATTTTGTCGAAACAAAAAGGCGAGGATGAAAGAAGCATCGTTTTAGATAGAGATTTTGGATTTAGGGAAGTTTAAATTGAAAATCTAGATAGAGAATGATTTTCATATACTACCCCCCCCCCCCCCCCCCCCCCCCCGGTTAAAAAACCAGAAAGTCACGGAATCCGTCGGACCCTTTGCCTAGGGGTCCGCGGGGTCCGGGGATCTAACTTTTATTTTTCCATAAATACTTAATCTCTTGTCCAAGCTTACACTCAAAGTCATTACTACCTTGTAGTTGACTTCTAATATCATATTTTAAGAGAGTGTACAAGTACTCTTTATGTGTTTATAACATTATACAAAAGTGTATGGTTTAGAGAAAGACTTGTAGTAAATATAATTTACAAGTAACTCATACAGTTTACGTTATGTATTACAAGTTACATGTTTATCATCAACAAAAAAACCAAGGATGTCTATATTACATATCATAATATTTGCACTAACAATCTCCTCCTTTTTGATGATGACAAACAAGGTAAACATAATATATAGTAAATTGTAAAAGTTACTTACCACTTTAAAAAACATCGTATTCGTTTACACTCTTCTCCCCCTTTTGTCGAAACAAAAAGGCGAGGATGAAAGAAGAATCATTTTAGATAGAGATTTTGGATTTAGAGAAATTTAAATTGAAAATCTAGATAGAGAATGATTTTCATATACTTAGAGGATTAATGCTTGGAGAGGTTTCTTGAGAGAGAGAGAGGGAGATCTGAGAAGATAGATCTTAGACATGATGTTGAGACGAAGCTTTATCTTGGAAGTTTTGCATACGACCCAAGTGATCTTCATATCTACAAAGAAAGACATTAGACAAAGAGATGAACAAGTATAGATCTAAGATCTATATGTTAGAGATAAGATATGTGTGATAGAGGATCTGATAGAGAGAAGGATAGAGAGAATATGACCCAAGAGGGGTGAATTCTAAGCTTGGATATAGCTAGGTATTTATAGGAAAAATACCAGACAGTCACAGAACCCGTCGGGGTCCGTCGGGTCTGACTTTTGTTTTGCCATAAATACACAATCTCTTGTCCAAGCTTATACTCAAAGTTATTACTACCTTGTAGTTGACTTCTAATATCATATTTAGGAGAGTGTACAAGTACTTTTTATATGTTTATAACAATATACAAAAGTGTATGGTTTAGAGAAAGACTTGTAGTAGTATGTTGAGACAAAATATAATTTGCAAGTAACTTTTACATTTTACGTTATGTATTACAAGTTACATGTTTTTCATCAACAAAACAACCAAGGATGTCTAGATTAAATATCGTAATATTTTCACTAACAATCTCCCCCTTTTGATGATGACAAACAATGTAAACGTAATATATAGTAAATTGTAAAAGTTACTCACCACTTTAAAAATATCGTCTTCGTTTACACTCTGCTCCCCCTTTTGTCGAAACAAAAAGGCGAGGATGAAAGAAGCATCGTTTTAGATAGAGATTTTGGATTTAGGGAAGTTTAAATTGAAAATCTAGATAGAGAATGATTTTCATATACCCCCCCCCCCCCCCCCCCCCCGTGGTTATTGCTCCCCCTAAATGGGAGAGCCGGAGAATACATAGATTATGAAAACCTACAAAACAAAGGTTAGAAAGAGATAGATAGAATGAGTGGTAAAGTCTGCAAATAAAGATGATAGTGAGAGAAATAGATTGATGCAAGGTTAGAAAGAGATAGATAGATAGAAAATAGATTGATGTAATGGTTGTTTTAGACTCAACACAGATAAGTATAAGAATGTGCAAGTTCTCCCCATTGATCCACGATTATCATCGGATCCATGTATCAAATTTAGAGACTTAACCTACATTAAAGTTAGATGAGAAAGAAAATAGAGGCACGAGGAGATGTGTATAACCTGCATCAAGGTTATAGAAGAAAGAAAATAGGTGTGGAAGCACAAAGAGGTGTGCTTATTTTACATCAAAGTTAGTTGAGAAAGAAAATAGAAACACAAAGAGGTGTGCTTAACCTGCATCAAGGTTAGATGAGAAAGAAAATAGATGTAAAAAGCACAAAAAAGTGTGTGTGACCTGCATCAAGGTTAGATGAGAAAGAAAGTAGGTGTAGAACCACAAAGAAATAGTGATGATGAACTAGTGCATGCTCCCCCTTGACGGTTGCTCCACCTTGTTTGAGGCGTCAAGTGACGAGTGAATGGAAATAATTCAAAATAACGTTTATCCATGAACTCTATGAATGCATGACATTTTCACTCCTTTGATATAGGGCGCCAAGATTATCCTATAAGACAGAACTGGTTAATGCAAAATTTGTGTGTCACACAACAAGGTGTGTATGATGGTGACCTTGCAAGAAAGTTATTAACATATATTCCATCTTATGATAAGACTCAACAGAAGCTCCCCATTGTATGAAGCACCAAGAAAGCAAGACGTAGTGATGAGCTACAAAAATAGGTAAGAGGTGTGCTACAAAACAAAGTTAGTATTCAAGGGCACATAAATAAGTAAAGTTTGAGAAGACTATGGACAGAACGTGCCCACGGTACCAATTTATGTATAAAAATGCATCAACACAACCTAAGATCACTAAGAATAGGTTATTAAAAGACTCTAATTACGATCGTTAAGCATTGACACTCAAATATTATTTACTATTCAAGATCACTAAGCATGGAATAGCACCAATACCAAATCATTACCCAAGATCACCAATGTCATATAGCATGCAAGTCACATTATAACACATCTAAACTTAAATTCACGGCACGTTGTCATGAGGTATGAGAAAGACTAATGGCAAGGAAGATCAATATGTCGTTTGCATAGACAATGACAAGAATTAAATAGAGAGAAATGTGCGGAAGATACTTTTGGTTTAAGGATTTGAGTGATGTTTTAATGTTTACAAACATTAGAGGACAACAAAGATGATGACATAAAGGCATGTAAATTGTGTATTGAAAGAAATAGATTGACAACGACATTAGGAACACTTGAAGATATAAAGTATTCTTTGGGTACTTTGCTAACAAGGAAGAGGAAGCATATGAGAAAGAATGACAATCGCAATTTGTAAATTACTTTAATATTTCAGATGAAATAATTAAATTTGTCAAAAAGTAAAGGACGTGTGATGATAGTTATTAAAGGAAGAAAGAATTAAGACAAAAAGATATAGAAAGAGATATGACTCAAGGATGAAATTTCATCATCATTGTGGTTTGAGTGGTGGAGAATGAGTCGGCTTGACAAGACAACAAGGTTTGACACGAATTCGGAATATGTGTTTTGCAACGGGCTTGGAAAGGATTCGGAAGCTTTAGGTATGAAATATGAGAGATGATTCCTAAAGATTTGACTTCTACTGATGAGAAAATGGAGGACTCATAAAAGATTTAGGCTGTATGAATGTGCATTTGAACCATGTCGGTAAGTACATAGAGTTGATCAAGTTCTTTGATGCGACATTGCCTAGAACGAGACGGAGTGACACTAGAGAGTGAGTGTTATGAATACGGTTTCATAGTTGGTCCATATGAGGTGGTGAAAGGAAGAAGATGTTTGTGGAGTGCTACTATGCAATGTATGTGGATCATTGGTACAAGAATGTAGATACAATGCCTAGAATTTGAAAAATAAAAAAGGAAGGATAAACAGTGGATCACACACCCTTGTTGGGTGTCAGACCCTTTTTGGGAGGGGTCCGACGGGGTCCGTGACCTTCTAAGACAGACAGGACAGAGAGGGAAATGATGCTCGATATCTCATGACAAGGGTGTTACTGAGATGGTATGTGTAGGAGAGCATTGATCCTTACTGGAGGTGGTAAAGACTAAGGTAATTGAGCCATAGTTCAAGGTGGAAATGCCTTATGATTGATAAGATAAGAATAGGTTGGGTATATGTTCATGGTTTGAATGGGTGTATTTAGGAACAAGACGTGCTTCATCATGAAATTAATTTGGCTTTTGACATCACACGAAAGTGTGTTGGGTTGCGGATATTTTGTAGAGTTTGATTGTTATTTTGTTTAAAAATATGACAATGTGAATGACTCAATGTTTCGTAAGACAAATAGATTTCATGAGCACACTTGAAGTGTTGGACAAGATGACATTTAGACTAGAGGCGGAATTTGGTGATGGGATGGAAGAAAGAGAAGGCAAGTCCTTAACATGTGAGGTGATGTTTAAGATGTGAAAAAGAGCTCCAAGAGCTTTTGGTTTGTATGGAAAAATAATTTTAGAGATAGATTGAACACGACTTCGAAGGTTGGTTTTTTCCTAGTGGGATTAGAGAGATGATACAATGGATGTTATGTTCGTTTTTGCAGAATATGAGAGTTGGGAGTGTGATGATTTGTGTGTAATTGGTTTTAGACTTGGGGAACTTCTCCAGCAGACCATAGACCCTTACACGGACCCTTCTGAGGAAGGGTCCCACAGGGTCCGCGTGTGCAGACAACAGCAAGGTTGGTTTAAGTTTTAGCAGGTAGGAGAGGTGGTAAGAGTGATGATGATAACATAAGATATGAACAAGATAAATGTGTGAATGAGCACAATTATACTTGATGATATGATTTATCTCCCTACACAAGTTGAACCAAGTTAGTTTATCACGTAATACAAGCAAACATATCATGATGGTACAACAATTTATCTCAAGAAAATTGGGCATAGACATACATGCAAGTTTCATAGAAGTGACAGAAGTAGGTACATATGAATACAATATGTTCTCAAGTAGACACACATAAATAGAAAGACTCACATATTAGGCATGGAGATGAAAAGATGTCACAACTTCACTTAGTGTCATGCTAGAAGGGTGACGGATACATCAACGTGTTAGGTAAATGGATTTAGTCAAAATATCATTTGCACTAACAATAGTCTTTATGACAACAGATATAACTATTATAGAGTGATAACAAGTGATTCGTTATAAAGCTATAAAGCGAGTAGGCTAGTCACATGTGAGACCCCCATAATCTGACATGGAACAACTAGGCAACGAGGGGGTAACACGTCATGGTACAAGAAACAATGTATTGATGTTGACACAAAGTTGACGTAATAAAAACATGTACATTACATCATAAAATATTAGAGTTTTTATACAAAGTTCCCAGAGTTTTATGTGCGGAAAAATATATTATTTAATCATGGTTTTGTAACATATTGTTACTAAAAAGTACAGAATAACTTCTGACAGCTTTTACCAAAACCAAACTTTAAAAGTAACACAGAACTCTCCAAGCTGCGATAATATCCTGCGGGCTCCCATCCATGCAAAGCTAAGTAATAATACCTGAGATTAAACATGTAAAATCATCAACATAAAGTTGAGTGATATTCATAGGTTTAGCAGTAAACGTGTGGAACACAATAGAATTTGTAAAACAAGTAATGGGGGGGGGGGGATAACTATGTACATTGTCCATATTCACGGTGCATATTATTTCTATTTAGCTCATGAACCGAAGCTTAACTCAATGTAAGTTCCTCTAGGGAATATTCAGCCCAAATACTCAAGTATAAACAAATGTAAGTGCGTGAAGGTAATCGGGACGGGGATAGTCAATCCCGATGGATCCACCCACAACATTCGCGCTTCGCACAAAGCACACATGATAATTAACGGTTCATGATCAGGAGAGGAAACTCAAGGCTAACGTCTAAAAGCAATAATATTAATGAATTCATCCGGAAATCATACACGTTCTGGATAGCATACAAGTCCTGGATAGCATACAGTTTTTTTAAATGGTTGTGTTCTACCATGTAAAATCTCACCCCATGTTTAGAAACCATGTACAAGTAAAAAGGGGCTATGAACTTACCTTAGCCATGAGGTAAGTGAATCACGGTACTCAGAAGCTGAGTAGAAACGGTAGTGGTAAGACGATCACCGACGATATGGATGCCCGGGAAACACAAAAGCCGCAACCTATCAAAATAAGGCGCGCGTTAAGACTCGAACTCAAGTATTGATATGTAGCAAGTATAACATGACTTTAAATATTTTCAAAGTATTCATACTTCAAAACCAGTGACACAAACCAAATGAATTCATACTAACCCATTTATCCAACACTACTCGTTTAAACACTTGTACACTTGAAATTGACCCATCGCACGACGCCAAGTCAACGCAAGTCAAACTATCCCTTTACCTTACTCGGACCAGTAGCTAAGTCATTTATATAATGACTAAACACTTGATTAAGTCACCATGTCCAATAGTGAATACTCAGACTCACGCCATACGTGCATTGAACTATGTGTCCAAAATACCAATCAGCATGTACACTCCGAATGTACACACCGATCTAGCCTATCTAGACTTGTCCAGTTTAGATGAAATTTGGTGTCAATGTCCCTTATAATCTGTATAAGACCCTGCCAAAATTTGAGTCAAAGTTATCACTTTAAAACCCATCAGCTCGACACTTTACTCAACTCTAAAATTTGGGACATAATTGTATACTTGTTTCATAAACCATTTAGACCACTTTAAAAGTATTATTTTGACATTCCACATTTTGAACTCACTACTAGACTCATCATATTAGGTTTATAAACTTTGAAAACCACTAGTATCATTTATCTAACCAAGCCTAAAGTCTCCGAGAGTCGACCCAAAATCAGCCACAATTTCGGATTGTGCCGACTTGCGTCTCCCGGTACACGAATACTAAAACTAGCATAACTTTTGATCCGTAATGAGTTAGAAGCTCTATCTTATACCAAAACTAGCGTCTCGGAATACTTTACAACAAAATCAAATAATCTCAGCCTATCTCTAATCTTAAACCCACGAAAAACAGCCCTTAACCCACTGGTGTAATATACACTTTCGAAAATCATAGAAAAAACATCATCTGACCCAAATCCACCATGATTCATACCTCTACTATTATTCTAGTATCAAACCCATCAACCAAACACTCCTAAAACACTTGTATTTATATTTTAACAAAAAATCAGAGAACAAAAATAACCTTTTTAACATGAAAACATGATGATCCTACCTAGATCATCACATGCATGATAGTTTAAACAAAAATCAACCATGAAATCATAGGAATTTTGAAAGTTGATGCACGTTGGTAATTTTGGTATCATTAGAATCACCATTGAATTCTAAGGTTGGGTCTTTATTTAGTTTTGATTATATTATAGTAGAAGATGATGATTTTTGGTAGTGTATGGTGAGGGTGTGGCAGCAAAAGGGTGGAGGAAGGAGGAGTTGTTATAAAATTTTTTTTACAAGTTTTGTATGTGTGTGTGTTAAGTGAAAAAGAATGAATATATATGGTAGGTTGTGGAGGGGCTAGTTTTGCCAACTTTGAACACTTTGGACTAAAAAGAAATTTAATAGTTTAAAGGGTAGAAAATGACTATTGGTAAATAATGAAAATATTTACGGGGCTCGGATTTCGTAAAAATACTTTTAAAATTTAACACGCATCATAAATATGATTATATGATTGCCCGACACGACTTAACACGTAATTAAAATGAAATCATCGAAAATATTAATTATCGAAACAATCGATAATGAAATGTAAAATTTTGGGCATCCGTCGGTATCGCGATCACTAGGAATTCTCGTTGTTCATTGATTTTGAGTAAACTCGTTGTAAAACGCAAGCGGATGATTTTAAATCAAAAACTTTGATTTAAATATATATGGAAAAATAAAATAAGAATTTTATAATTCCAGATAAAGTATTTATCAATGATCAGAAAATACTTGAAAAGTATAATTTATTAAAATTATCATGATCTCAGGATTTACATGTAAGAATACAAGAAAACATAATACGTTGGAAAGTTCAAGAAGCACGTATAAAAGAATAAACTAATGCTGGGAAAGTACGGATTCTTACAGTCTTCTCACCTAAAGGAACTCTGGTCCCTCAGAGTTCTCCTGGAAATAGTAGAAGATGCAAACAAGAGGAGGTACAAAGCGCAGAACAAATTCATTTCTTCCCAGGTAATTTCTGCACCACGACGTACCTTCACGATTGGAATTCACTACGCTTCAATTTCTTAGATCCTTTTCGAATAAATTTTCAAACTCGGATTAGAATAACGATCTTTCAATACGGAGATTTCTCAAGAGATAGAACGAACACAAGAATTGCTTAAATAGACAAGGTGCGTTAAGATGAATCAAGATTGATAATCGACAAGGAATCGCGGATCGTGCAAACTGTAAAACGTGACAATCTTAAAATGTAAGAATCTATTTACAAGAGAAATAGAAGAGAAAAAATAAATTACATATGATCATTTAAAATACAAGCTGTCACAATCACTTGTCTAGGATTTTGGTATTACTTTAAAACTCAGTTTGAGTATTTCCTTGGTTAAAAGAAAATTTCACAAGGTGTAGTGATTTAAAATCGAACTATATATAATTAGTGAGTATGCTGTTGTTATATCTTTTCTTGATCAGGATTTTCAAAGCAAAAGTTGAACAGTTCAAAATAGTTATCCTGATCGGCTTAAAAACTTTTGGATGACTGTATAAAATTATCGTTAAAAACTCAGGTGTATCGTTACCATTAGAGAAAATTCAGATTTTCCATGTTATTTAAAATCATTGCTAGAAATTATAAATTAATTTAATAATTTCATTATATTGAAAGTAAAGTATGATAAAATCAATTACTTTAAAAGATACAGCTTGACATATTCTGGTTTTTAAAAGGTGACAAGACAGCAAAGAATATGAGACATATAAAGGTCAACAATTTGTATGCGAGCAATAACACAAGCGAATAAAATGAAAGTCGTATCAATTCTTAACAAACATGATAGAATAGACGCGTCGATGATAAAAATAATAAGAAACAAAGGATTAAAGCAATTCATCACTTCTTGAGTGCAGTTGGTGTCACCAACAACGGCTTATTAAGTTCTCGATGGTCGATACATATCGAAAGAGAAAAGCCACACAACGAATTTTCAAATCAAATAAAATTCTTAAGAAGTCACTTGAGAGTAATTCTAGTAAAATGAGCAACATTAGAAATGCGAGGCGAAGTCACACGTGGTTCACATGAATGAATTTCAAGACGATAAAGTCTAACACACATCATGGAAAATACACGTAATCATTGTTCACTTCCATTCATATATCATTATACGCGTCCAGAGATGTTTCGAAGGGTTACCAAAATAGATAGAGAAGGTCGGTCGATATAAAAGTATAATAACGTTGGAACTTTCAAGCTTGGTATTAATGGTAAGAAATTAGACAAGTGGTAACGAAAATTATGTCACGAAGGAAGATGAGGTAACAAGTAAAACGAAGGTCGTTGAGTAAGGAAATATGTGCTTGAGGCATGTACTTTATTCAAGGAAAGATAAGGGTTCATATGTGTATGTCGCGAATTTATGCTACTCGCATAAGATGTAAATGTTTTCAAAACTTTATTTTATCTAACTTTTTAAGAAACATAATTAAAAAGTTGATTCTTGGTTAAATATTTAAGGTGACTACTATTCGGCCTCGCATGGATCTTCTAAATTAAGCATAGGTGATCAGGCCATGCATAATTTGGGACTAGCAGTGCGATGCTCAACTTCGTCACACCAGTATTTCAGGTCATATTATTTAAAATATGTCTATAATGCCATTTATAAAAGCAGGAATCAAAATAATTTATGAAACTCTTCGCCAATAAGTTACTGGCTAGATATTTAAATCATCAATTTTAATGTTACAAGATTTCTTTACAAGACCAATCGTTGAACAATTTGTGAAAATACATTGTATAATTAATATGAATTAATTTTATAAGATAGTATTAAGTATTTAAGGAAGCCCACGTGAAACATTTTGTAAAATGATTCGCAAACAATACCAGTTTGAGTTTATAGGGTAACTTGTAAAATAGCGAGTGGGTTACATGAGGGTAATAAAGAGTAGTTCAAACAGTCAATGAAATGGTTACAAGGTGATAAGGTTTCAAGAGATTTAGAAGGAATCGTCAGGAGACGCGTGTCAAGATGATAGCGAAGGATATGAAAGCAAGATCTTCAAACCTCGGCCCGAATCAGTGGTACGATAGAAGCAAAGGACGACAATATAGAATGACAAATACGTCATATATAAATGAAAGGATAAAGGAATCCGTAGGTGTGCACATCGTAATTTATTTGACAAAATACACTTTAAGAAAGTAGAATATTCGTTTATCAAATCACTTGGTTCCTAAAAGTTCAAGATTTATGTATGACCGAGCTCAAGTTACTATTTGTAAACGTTTTCAAACGCAATCAATGTTTCATGATTGTAAAATACCATTAGTTAAAATTTTACGAGCTCAAACGAACTCAAAAATGCTTCAATCCATATTTTTAAAGTCTATCAGTTTTGACTTTCGGGTTTGACTAGACCAATTGACTCACTAAACGATATTCTAAGACTCGAAGTCTAATGCAATTGGATGTAACACGATGTTTTGAACAACTTTTTAGTTTTACTCGAGACTTGAAACGGATAAAAAATGGACGAAAATGCCCTTGCGTTAAATCTGTCAACAAAATAATATTTTAGAATTGCGCAGAATAAGTTCTTAAATTTTACAATCTCAAATGAGCGTAACTTACTTGTTTTTAAGATTTTCGGGTCAAATTTTACGTCCTAACATATTTTTATGTCTAAAGTTATAAAAATATTTTCTCGACATCATAAATTACATGTAATTTTTTTGCAGAAAGTATATATTTCGACACAACTTGAAATTAAATCAAACTTTATAATAACTCATAATTTATTTACACACATTACTTGTGAATTCTATAAAGACGAAAAAAAATAAATTGTATAATTAATCTGTAAAGAAAACACAGTATAGAAATGGTTCAAGAATGCCAACGATAAACTAAGAAATAAAAAACGACGCATGACATCCGTGTCTTCGATTTCAAGATGCAATGCAGGAAGTTCTCTTGGCAGCGTGATTTTCCAAAATCACAAGACACGTCGAGGAAGAAATGGAGCATTAACGGGCTACACTCCCGGAGCAAGGAGGGTTAATTAAAGGGAAGGGTATAAGTTTATAGAAGTAGAATCGTATTCCAAACAATCGTCACATAATAGAGGGTAACTTACAAGATGACGATGATGTTTTTCAAGGTACATACGGACGTTGAAATTCGAAATCGAAACGTAGATTGGTCAGTGAAATAACATGTAGTCCAGGTACAGTTGTCGTGTAAAACGCTGACGTAAAGGTCAATCAAGATTACGAAAACCCACAATATTATTCAGCACTGATTCAACGAATGCTTAGAGATGTGTGACTCACACAATGTCCTTTAAATATTTTTCTGGGAGACACATTGTGCTACACAATGGTCTAAAGACTATTTTCAAGACATCCAATCACAATGATCGGAAAGAAATCTGCATATCTAAATAGACATTTTAAAGAGGTAAACAATGAAGATATCATGCACGATATTAAAAAGAAAATCATAAGTTTCATTGAAAGCAACACTTCTTAATCTCAAACAATGGTATCACGAGGGTATGCACAACATGTAACAGAATGAGTCGAAAAAAACAGACGGTTCAAACGAACGAGTATATGATGTCAGTCGTATCACGCAGGAACAAGATAGCAATAGTACTCAGATAAGTGAGTATGAAAAGTCAGTAGCATACGCGCTCCGAATACAAGTATGTAACGTCATAACAATATAAAATCATTGCAACAAGATCAATCCACAAGAATTCAAGAAATACACTATAGGCAGATGTAATCACAGTAATATCGAATGATAATTCGTGAAGCACATAGCCTTTGAAAAGACATAGTAATTATCGTCACTAGGGTAATGTAATATTTCAACATGTAATTAGGAGATGAAATACTACGACGATAATTAAAAGTAAATAATAAGGATTAGAGAATTACCCGCGTAGATATCGAACAACATCGACAGATTCTGTGTTTGACACTTAAAAAATGAAATATTTGAACTTTCGGTTAAAGACCAAGTTTTGAAAAACGACTCAGTTCCCTATAACCATCGCTCTGATACCAATCTGTGAGACCCCCAGAATCTGACATGGAACAACTAGGCAACGAGGGGGTAACACGTCATGGTACAAGAAACAATGTATTACTGTTGATACAAAGTTGACGTAATAAAAACTTGTACATTACATCATAAAATATCAGACTTTTTATACAAAGGTCCCAGAGTTTTATGTGCGGAAAAATATATTATTTAATCATGGTTTTGTAACATATTGCTACTAAAAAGTACAGAATAACTCCTGACACCTTTTACCAAAACCAAACTTTAAAAGTAACACCGAACTCTCCAAGCTGCGATAATATCCTGTGGGCTCCCATCCATACAAAGCTAAGTAATAATACCTGAAATTAAACATGTAAAATCGTCAACATAAAGTTGAGTGATATTCATAGTGTTAAACTTGGATTCACTAACAAGACGGGTAAAGGATCCGGAGGTCGGGGAGGATAGAAGTGTTGTTTAGCCATGGTAGAGAGAGAAACAAGTAAGAATAAATGTGTGTTTATTCTAGTGAGAGAAAGACAAGGAGGAAAATGAAAAGCCTCACCCCTCCATGGAAGTATGGAGGGGTTTATATAGCACGGGACTTGTACTTTACATATGACAATATTAGTCCTTGTAAGTCCCGGCTATGAAACTAATGTAATTCCGTTAGTCGCACACATTTTAAGGCTAACAATCTTCCCCCAATGTGGTGACATACGGAATTACTTACAATATTCCTAACAAGTGCAAATACAACAAAAATATGACAATATTAAGTTTGCTTCCAATGCTGAGGGTGACACCGTTGTCTTCAAGTCTTCTAGAAAAACTTATACCCCAGTTTTAATCCTCTTTGTCTTTGCTTGTTAAGGAACCATTGTATCATGTATGAACTGGATTAACTTCCCCCCAATTCATACCACATGTCTTGAAAAGCTTTCTTCATAGACTTCTTTTTGACGAAGCTTCTGAATCAGCTTCCCCCCAAACCAATATCCCTGTCTTGAGCAGAACCTGTAGCTTGAGCAATCTTCTTTCTTTGACATTTAAAGTGCACAGCGGAATTTTGTAGAAGAATAAGCAAACCACACAAAGTAACTACTATCTTGACATTTTTGGTCTTCATGATTATGAGTTTGGGGGAACATGTAAGAAATCAGCAACAAATCTTCTCACGCTTGTAGAATACTTCCCCTTGGAAGTTGAACTAAGTACTCCAGAGTGGGAACTAAGTCTCCAAAGTACACGTTCTTCCCCCATGATGGTGACGAACTCTCGGAAGCATCATCTGACGTGTACGGTCAAAATCACGAGATGTTCTTGTCGAAAGTATGATGGTGACGAACACTCAGAAGCATCATCTGACGTGTACGCTCAGAATCGAGAGATGTTCTTATCAGGAGTAAGAAGGTTAAGAACACTCGGAAGCATCATCTTTCGTGTACGCACAGAATCGTGAGATGTTCTTGTCAAGAGTATGGTGGTTAAGAACACTTGGGAGCATCATCTTACAAGTACAATCAGAATCGCGAGATGTTCGTGTCTGAAGTAGATATCTTTGTTGACATTTTGTAGCTCAAGTTGCTCGTGAGAATTGTTTGCTGATCACATCTCTACTCTTGTACTCTCTGGCTAAACTTACCGACCTCGTATTCTTTCGGCTATCTGTAGTGACCACTTTTGAAGTAAATCTGATATTCCAAACTTGAAACTGAAGTACAATCTCCCAAATTTGTTACTTACGCTTAGCACTGTTGTTGATTGACGAACGGTGCAGAGAAACGTCTCTTAGTACCTTATACATAAAAGAAGAGAGAAGTATAAGATGTAAAACACCTCTTGAAATACCCACAACTACAAGTGAGTGTGACACTGAGCACTACAACGTAACTCCTTAAGTGATAGTTGTCCATGTCTTCAACCATCCACCCCTTGACAGTGGAAACTAGATAAATCAAGTCTCAATCATAAATGCTGAAGCGAATCATCAATCGATAGAGGGGGTGAAAAGGCTCGATGATGAATTGAGTAGACGCCTTCGTGATATTCCACTTCACCTTCAAATAATAAATACCAAATCCACTTCGTAATCACTTGACATTACTTTGCCCCGAATACTAGCCGATTTGACAATTTCAGTGAATCTTAAAGGATCGTTTTGGTGTTTGTTTGTTTTTGTCTTCGTGAGTCTTTGTCGTGTTTGTTGTGTTTGAGTGAATGTCGTTTAACTAGGGAACCAACGATGACTAGAGGATGAGAAGTCGTCAACGTCGTCTAGCTAACTTAACTTTGAAGCCCAAAATCAATCATACACCCAACTGATGCGCGGATCGACCTCCGTGGTGAGGTCGTCAAAAAAATTTTCCGAAAAATAGGGTTTCAAAACGAGGATTTTCTTTAGTCGGAATGAACCCGTAATCACCATATCCCCATAGTCCGCACATCCATTATACCCGGCCAAAATCTTAACTTTTCATAACTTTTCAACCCAAAAATTGGAGCCCATTCAAATGAAAGTACACGGGCCTGTGGTTGTCTACAACAAAATCTCGGTCCAACATAAAGTGACAGGACATTCGGCCCATCAAATGAAGTATCAATAACAAAAGTGTTATACGAATATTTCATTGATTAAAAAATGCAACCGGACAAATTTATATCCCATATTCTTTAAAGTATGCAGTGTACCAGGCCCACACCATGAGAGTTTAGGATAGTCTAAACCCAGTCCACATAAAGAACCCGGTCCAATGAATTTAGGATATAAAAAACCAGGTGACACCTAAAGATTAGGGTAACCTAATCATATTCTTTACGCAGCTACACAACAAATTTCTTCCATCTCAATCTTGTTTCTTGTAGTATCCGCCCCAATCTCAAAACCGATCTCATCTCACATCTCAGAAAAAGCAGATCCCACAACCATCTAGTCAATCCATTACTGACTATTCCAACGCATACAACCATCCATCTTACACAAGGAATCACAAAAACGATTCATCTTGTTTAACTTCAAAACAGGACATCAAAAACGAACCCCCTTCGAGAAAATCATCAACGTCATTAAGATCTAATGAAAGTCTTGGGTAGGTGATCTTTGAATTTCATTTTATGAATGCTAAATCGAAACAAAAGGAAAACTATAACAGATTTGTTATTAGTTTCTCTTTAATTTTCGAACAACAGTTGGATAGTAAAGCTGTCACAAGGGTCTATGATGATGCTTCGTGATTGGTTTAAGATCTTTATTGATCTATGTCTTGCATGTGTAAACACGAGAAAAAGCAACTGAGACCTTTGATTTTTTCGTTTATGTTCATGGATCGATTCTAGTGATGGTTTGAGTCTGGGTTTGGTTTGAGTCATCTGAAAGTAATATTATTACCCATCGCAACTGGTTCAGATCGCAATATTTTAGTGCATCCTATCGCAATGTTATCACTTACCCATCGCAATGAGTTCAAGCAACCATCGCAATATTTTAAAATTTTAAGCAGCATGTAGCCTTAAAATACCATTGCGATAGGTCAAACTATCCATCGCAATGAGGGACAGTCGGACCCATCGGAATGTTTAAAAAACAAACCCCATCGGAATGCAGCTGAGATTCCCATCTGAATATGCATCAGAATAGGCCATCGGAATCTCCCATCGCAATGTGGGTCGCAAAGTCAATACCCCATTGCGATGGATTATGTTGTGTCGCAAAAGTACAATACTGTTGACCTATACCCGAAATAAATGGATCTTGTTCATCGTTTTATGGGACAAAAGAAAAAGATGCTCAAAAGCAGTTAAAAAACTATTAAAACAATGAATACGTGGACTCATGGAACAGTAATGTAACCGAACATGATTACCATAGCCAAGCAAGTACCATAAATATTAATAAAAAAACGAAGACTCATAGAATAAGAAAAGATACAGATATCGAGGTGATGCTTAGGTGATGGAACAGACAAAAGACGCAAAAGATTAGACAGATGTAAAGAATGATAAGGAATTCAAACCGTGAACGAATCAAACACAAACACGAATCAAAAACACGAAACACCCCTGGTTAGCTCTGATGCCAATTGTTAAACTTGGATTCACTAACAAGACGGGTAAAGGATCCGGAGGTCGGGGAGGATAGAAGTGTTGTTTAGCCATGGTAGAGAGAGAAACAAGTAAGAATAAATGTGTGTTTATTCTAGTGAGAGAAAGACAAGGAGGAAAATGAAAAGCCTCACCCCTCCATGGAAGTATGGAGGGGTTTATATAGCACGGGACTTGGACTTTACATATGACAATATTAGTCCTTGTAAGTCCCGGCTATGAAACTAATGTAATTCCGTTAGTCGCACACATTTTAAGGCTAACACATAGGTTTAGCAGTAAAGGTGTGGAACACAACAGAATTTGTAAAACAAGTAATAAGGGGATAACTATGTACATTATCCATAGTTACGGTGCATATTATTTCTATTTAGCTCATGAACCGAAGCTTAACTCAATGTAAGTTCCTCTAGGGAGTATTCAGCCTAAATACTCAAGTATAAACAAATGTAAGGGCGTCAAGGTAATCGGGACGGGGATAGTCAATCCCGATGGATCCACCCACAACATTCGCGCTTCGCGCAAAGCACATAGGACAATTAACGGTTCATGATCAGGAGAGGAAACTCAAGGCTAAAGTCTAAAAGCAATAATATCATTGAATTCATCTGGAAAGCATACACATTCTGGATAGCATACAAGTTCTGGATATCATACAGTTTTTTCTAAATGGTTGTGTTACACCATGTAAAATCTCAGCCCGTGTATAGAAACCATGTACAAGTAAAAAGGAGCTATGAACTCACCTTAGCCATGAGGTAAGTGAATCACGGTACTCAGAAGCTGAGTAGAAACGGTAGTGGTAAGACGATCACCGACGATATGGATGTCCGGAAAACACAAAAGCCGCAACCTATCAAAATAAGGCGCGCGTTAAGACTCGAACTCAAGTATCGATATGTACCAAGTATAACATGACTTTAAATATTTTCAAAGTATTCATACTTCAAAACCAGTGACACAAACCAAATGAATTCATACTAACCTATTTATCCAACACTACCCGTTTAAACACTTGTATACTTGAAATTGACCCGTCATACGACGCCAAGTCAACGCAAGTCAAACTATCCCTTTACCTTACTCGGACCAGTAGCTAAGTCATTTATATAATGACTAAACACTTGATTAAGTCACCATGTCCAATAGTGAATACTCAGACTCACGCCATACGTGCATTGAACTATGTGTCTAAAATACCAATCAGCATGTACACTCCGAATGTACACACCGATCTACCCTATCTAGACTTGTTCGATTTAGATGAAATTTGGTGTCAATGTCCCTTATTAGGGGTGCAAACGAGTCGAGCCGAGCCCAAGCTCAACAGGTCTTGATCTCGGCTCGAAACATAAATAGTGGGCTCAAGCTCAGCTCAATAGCTCGTCGAGCTTTTACCTTTAAGGCTTGAGCTCGGCTCGATTAGGATTCGAGCAAAGATCGAGCTTAGCTTGAAAAGCTCGAAATTATATATACGAACAAATATATCACTATCGTTTACACACCACTACAAATTCTATGTTTGTGGTAAACTATGATAACGACTATCAATAAATTATTTAACTTTTTTATACAGTTACTCTTTATAATAAGGCTAATACTCAAATCAACGTTTGTTTACTTATATGAATATATACTAAGGCTCGAAAAGCTCGATAAGGGCTCGAGCCAAGCTCTCAAAAGCTCGAGCTTGGCTCATTATGTGTTTCGAGCCATACTATTGGGCTTGAGCTCGGGCTTGGGCTCGATAAAAGCTCGGCTCGATCAAGCCGAGCTTGAACTCGAGCTTGAATAGCTTGATAAAAGCTCGGCTCGTTTGCACCCCTATCCCTTATAATCTGTAGGCCCTTCCAAAATTTGAGCCAAAGTTCTCACTTTAAAAGCCATCAGCTCGACACTTTACTCAAGTCTAAAATTTGGGACAGAATTGTATACTTGTTTCATAAACCATTTAGTCCACTTTAAAAGTATTATTTTGACATTCCACCTTTTGAACTCACTACTAGACTCATTATATTAGGTTTATAAACTTTGATAAATAGTAGTATCATTTATCTAACCAAGCCTAAAGTCCCCGAGAGTCGACCCAAAATCAGCCACAATTTCGGATTGTGCCAACTTGCATCTCCGGTACACGAATACTAAAACTAGCATAACTTTTGATCCGTGATGAGTTAGAAGCTCTATCTTATACTGATAGGTGTGAAAACACCCATCCTTTTTACCATTTAATTACAATAATAACCGAGCCAAAACGTGTATTTTATGTCATTTATGTCGGAATTATGCGTGGTTTGTGTTTTTGTTGTGATTTAGGACGAAAAGGTGAAAAGTGGAGAAACACGGCATTCACGGGCTTTTATCAAAGAAAAAGACGAAACACGAAGTCGAAAGATCAAGAGTGGAAAAAGAACAGAAGTCCAAGACCAATTCTGAAGATTTATCGAAGAAAAAGTCAAAAGACGGAAGTTTACTAAAAGCCGAAGAACTCGAGTCTAATTTACGAAGAAAATTCAAAGACGAGTTTAAAGAAATTCCAAGACAAAGTCATTGGAGTCCAAGATTAATAAAAGATTAAGAAGATAAGGACTTAAGGGTGCAATTAAGAGAAAGAGGAAAGAGGGAGGAAGCTTCCTAAGCTCCTCCCTAATCTCCCTATATATAGTCACCACCTTCATTTGTTTAGAGTTGTTGGGTGGATTGACAACCCACCACTTCCACCATTTTCATACTTTTTATTTCATTTCTTGCACTTTAATTACTTGTTATGCACCTTTAATCATTTAATTTTCAAGTAAGTTTTCATTTATTGTTCTTGAATCTTTGCTTTTCTTGTTTAATCTCTCATCTTCCTTTATTGATTCTAGTTTACTTTTGGTGCGAATTACATATGATCCGTGTTGTTCATTAATGTTTTCGTGCTTAAAAAGTTCATCTTTTTATGGTTTGATTTAAAAGTTTGTTTATTTTAAGTTTGGAAAAGTTGTTATTTGTGCTTATTGGTTCCGTTTCATTATTGTTTTCATTCTAGTTTTGGTGTGAGCTTATTACCATAGCTTATTTCCCTTTGCTTAAGTTTCGGATCATCATTGTAATCGGAAAGGGTTATAAACCCCTTTCCAATCAGCTTATTCCGACCACACCTTATTCCGATCATTTAGATCGGAAAAGGGTTTCCAGGGATTCTGACCAGTTCACCCTCATTCCGATCACTCGATCGGAATAGGGTTTATAAATATTCTGATCTGGCTAGCTCTTCTAGTGTATTCCGATTTGCTTTCCAATTTGGCTTTATTCCGACGAGGGGTTTGATATTCCGATCTGAGATGTTTTCAAACATTCCGATCAGAGTTCCTTTTTAACATTCTGATTGCACCTTTCCGATGGGGTTACATTCCGATCGGATTCCGATCTGGATTCCGATCGGGTGTATTCCGATTGGGTATTTTGTTTTGTTTTAATATTTTGTTTTAGTTAAAGTGTCAATTTTTCTCGTTTTATTTTTAGTTCATTTTAATTTCGTTTTGTATTTTTATTTAATTGTCGATTTACTTTTCGCTAAGTTTTAATTTTACGTCATTTCATTTCTCGTCATTTACTTTTAAAGTTTTAAATATTACACCATTTACGTTCCAACTAGTTTTAGCTTTGATTACTTGTCATTTAATTTTAAGTCTTGCACATTTATTTTACCAAAACCAAAAATATTATTTTCACCAAGAACAACTGAGTCGCACATTTAACCGGAAATCAATTCGAGAAGATACCGAATAACGAACTTTCAACCTAGCAAAACCCTTTATTAAAATGGCACCGCTGCCGGCTCTTTTCGTGAGGATCGAAGGTTTTTTGTGAGAGACGCGTTGGCTTTTGGGACCCGTTCACTTGTGAACGTTATTTTTCATGTCCAAATTTTCAAAAAATCCAAACACATTTGAAAAATCTTAAAAAGCATTTCTTTTTCAAAGTTTTACACCAAAAATATTCTTCTTGCTCATCTATTTTTCTTAATGGATTCTTATGTCTATTGCGTCGGGTGCGGGAGACGATTGTACGGGAACGACTCATGTCAATGGTGTACATGTGAGCGGTGTGGCAACAATATCAACAATACACAATTCATAAGCGGATTTTGTCCTTTGTGCAACTCGACTAATTCGTCCTTTTTGAACCCACCTCCTCTTTCCCCGTGCATCTATTGTGGAAGCGATTCTCATTGGCATGTTTCGTGCCCGGTTCGATACCCGTATGATCACGGGCAAGAACCGGGGTACAATTATGACATTGATAATAGCTATCCACAAGACACACCCGATCTTTCTCCTTACCCATTTTGCAACAACTGTGGGGGTCCTCACGATACCTATTATTGTCAACCAATGAATTATTATGAGCAAAATCCGTGTCCTCAGTTTTCTTCACCAATGGATTATTATGAACCAAACCCGGTTTCTAATTCTTCTCAACCGATGAACTACTATGAGCCACAACCATGCTATAATTCAGGTTTTAAACATTTTGAGCCCCCACAACACCCCATCGATCATCCTCTCATTCGAACATTTGAGCTCCCACGAACAATGGGATACTCTTGTTAAGCAAGGTCAACAACTTCAAGAAGCTTTCACCAAGATCATCGAGAAATGTCAAGAGGATCAACGACAGGAGCACATATCGAATATCGAGACTTATACTCCTCCTCCGGTGTATCCATACTATTACGATGATGATGACGATGAGCCTACTATTTCTTGGAATGATCTTACTGCTCAGTGTCCTAATGCTATTGTCATCCCTCCTCTTAATATCCCAAACGTGTCCAAGGATTGTGATACATTGAGTAAGCTTAGTGATGTTGGTCTTGATAAAGTGTTTGATGATGAGGTTTGTGACATACCGGCTGCTATGGAGCTTGAGGACAATGTTGCTCTTACGGAAGAGGTCGATCCTCATGATGACGATTTTTCTCCAAGCTATGAGAATTTCACTTTTGAAATTTCTCAATCTCCACCGGGAGATGCGGGTGACGACGATTTATTCTCTCCGGTTTACGAGAAGTTCACCGATGAACATGATCTTGTGGATAAGGTGGAAGACGTGCTTCTTCGCGATAGATTACGAAAAGTGCACTTTCTTATTGCTCAAATCGAAGCGTTGACTTCTCCTCCTCTTTCCGAGTCTTTGCCTCCACCTATTCCTCCCGTTGAAGATAATAACCCATTGCTGGAAGAAATCGACATTCACTCCATGCCTCCAGGTAATGATGACGATGACATGGAGGGGGACATTATTTTTCATAATTTGCTGAAGGAAGATATTGTCCCAAGTCCCCCTCCCGAGCACCTTTCATCCTCCCCTTTAGCCACTATCACGGAGGATGAGTGCTTTGACCCGGGAGGTGACATTGATTATGATATGATTGATACCATTACGGCTTTGCCGTTTGCTCAGCATCCATTGTCTTTGGGGGAGGACAATGTGCTTACTTTACCCAACCCACCTCCCGTGGATCTTGATATCACGTACTTCTCGTATGTTGAAAGGACTTATCCCCCGCCCCTCCTTTGTTGATGTCAACCGGAAATGAGGACAAGCTCTTTGATCCCGGTATCACATTCGAGGCTTCCCCATGGACTATTTAATTCGGGGACGAGTCAGGCTCGTGACTCGGTTAACAAAAACAAGCGCTTTTTGGGAGGCAACCCAATTATCTATCTATTTTCACCATAAGTGTAGGGGAGCCCCATGGAGTTTCTTGTTTTCTTTCTTATCATGTACAGGGATTCGAGCTTCAAAGACACACTCTTGATGACTTTTGACGAACCGTGATTCCGTGTTCCCTTCTTCCCGGTTCTATCCTAAACTCTTTTCGATTCACTATTTTATATTTTCCAATATTAAAATAGGAATCTCTTTAGTTGACTCTTCCTTAGCGAGATTTAAACAAAGTGCACAATGTCCTAAGTGTAGGGGAGTTTACTCCCACATGCTTAAACATTGAGGACAATGTTTATATTAAGTGTAGGGGGACTTCTATCGAAGTTAAGTGGCCTTTTCCTTGTATTTGTCCTCATTTTAACCGGAAAAATCAATTTTTCGACATTTTTCAAAATTTCTGATCTATTTTGGCCTATTAGTTTTACCTTTGTATAGTTATTTTCTTTCTTTGCTAGAATAAATTTTTAATAAAGTGGTTTTAATTTTCAAACGTTGTGAATATTTTGACTCAACCCGAGTTTACTTATCTAAGTTTACTCTAGCTAGTATCCTTAACGTGTTTAAGTCAAGTTTTGCTAGGCTTTTATATAGGGAGCTATAAAACGCGAAAGTCTTAACTCTCACGGGTTAAGAACAAGAACTTTTCACAATTTCCTATAATTGATTCTAGAGAGTCGTTTATCAAGGGAACTTTAAAATGCGGATTCTAAACTTGAAAAAGTCTAAGAGTTTGCAAGATCCTATAGGCGACTCGAAAACCCAAAACTTTGATTTAATAGGCTAAGCATCCACGAGTCTCATTCCTTGAGATTTTAAATTGTGGAGAACGAGAGATGATAGAGTCAATTATAAGTTTGGTATTCTTTCGTGAATTTATGTGAGTTAATTATAAGCCTATTCTCCCATCGCTTGTTAATAAATTTATCTACAATAAATAAGGTTGTACGATTTGAAAAGTTACTTAGCTTCTAGCCCAAGATCGTTTAAAAGTTGCTCGGTATGGATTAGAGTTCATAGCCAAGGCATAACTTATTGAAGCGGGATGCGAAGATTGGCGAGTCCAAAAAGGTCCTAACAAGAAATGAGGGCTATATTTTGTTGCTAAAGATCCAAAGTGATGTGAAGAATCATTTATCGAAAATCAATATGAAGGATCGAGACACACGACGAAAAGCAAAAACTCCCCAAAAGTCATGGAGAAGTGTATCCGAAAAGACCCTAGCAAGGTTTGAGGATAAATAGATCCAAGTCATAAAAGGAGGCAGATCGTTGTATATAAAAATCCAAAATAAAGATTGGAGAAAAATGAAGAAGTCGTGGTCCAAATATGAAGAATCTCTCAAAACTTCAAGTGAAGAAATTCTTATTATGAAGAGAAGACTATTATTTCATGAACGTCTCTCAAGGTTTGAAGTATGAAGTCGCTGCCAAATATCGGTCCGAGAAAGGTCTCAAATCACGAAGCGAGTTATGCCAAGATATGAACTTTATGAGGCCCCGAGAAGCAGTTTTAAAAGATTTTGTCCTTTAGCTAACTATTGATTAAATCGTTCACTTTATTTTCGGACTAAATAACTATCGAAATAAGTAAAAAATGCATCCTCGTGATCATTCAAGACAACAATAAAATATAAGAGATACACCTAGGAATAAGGGAGTCTAAGTGAGTAATTGGCCCACATGAGTTCGTGTTAGTTTGCTAACTTATAATAACAATGCTCGTTTTTAAGCTTGGTTTGGAGAAAGTGAAAACTTGAGGATGATGATCATTCACGACATTTCCAAAACCCAAGGTATGTTTTTAATTTCTTTACTTTGAATGTTTATAATTTTCTATCTCTTTAATAAAGGCCAACGTGGATTGATTATGATGAAAAGTGTAAACATGCTTTGTAACTAATGCATTGCATGAGGACATTGAAATGGTTAAGTGTAGGGGATTTGATAGGTGTGAAAACACCCATCCTTTTTACCACTTAATTACAATAATAACCGAGCTAAAACGTGTATTTTATGTCATTTATGTCGGAATTATGCGTGGTTTGTGTTTTTGTTGTGATTTAGGACGAAAAGGTGAAAAGTGGAGAAACATGGCATTCACGGGCTTTTATCGAAGATAAAGACGAAAGACGAAGTCGAAAGATCAAGAGTGGAAAAAGAACGGAAGTCCAAGACCAATTCTGAAGATTTATCGAAGAAAAAGTCAAAAGACGGAAGTTTACTAAAAGCCGAAGAACTTGAGTCTAATTTACGAAGAAAATTCAAAGACGAGTTTAAAGAAATCCCAAGACAAAGTCATTGGAGTCCAAGATTAATAAAAGATTAAGAAGACAAGGACTTAAGGGTGCAATTAAGAGAAAGAGGAAAGAGGGAGGAAGCTTCCTAAGCTCCTCCCTAATCTCCCTATATATAGTCACCACCTTCATTTGTTTAGAGTTGTTAGGTGGATTGACAACCCACCACTTCCACCATTTTCATACTTTTTATTTCATTTCTTGCACTTTAATTACTTGTTATGCACCTTTAATCATTTAATTTTCAAGTAAGTTTTCATTTATTGTTCTTGAATCTTTGCTTTTCTTGTTTAATCTCTCATCTTCCTTTCTTGATTCTAGTTTACTTTTGGTGCGAATATCTGTCTTTTTAAGTTCGTTTTTCTCGGTATCGATTCGAATTGATATAACGTTTTTAAGAAAAGACTTGATTGTTTTTGGTTAAAAAGACTTGTTTGGAATCTATGTCTAATTGGCACAAAGCATTTAAAAAGTAAAAATATTATCTAATCTACGTATACGTACTACTCTAAAAACATTTAGCAATTACAACATTTAAAGCATGAAATAAAAAAAATGCAAATTTAAACTACAAAATACCAAATATTAAGCTAACACAATTTTTACGAAACTAAAATTACAGAATTATCAAAACTATCTTTTTTTATAAAAGTAAAAATCAAATTTATAAAAGTAAAAAGAAACTACTTTCGTTAAAACTTTTAGAATGGAAGAATTGAAATGCGTTATTAGCTAAAACAAGATTAGCCTAACTTGAAATCGACTAGGCCCAAGATCTAATCCTAAAAGCCCAACAGCCAACTATCCAAAATAACAAAGGTGATACTAACTAACGGAAAAAACTAACAAATCGTTACTCGGGACTGTGACTGCAATTAGTGTATACAAACTAAAGGACTATATGTGTCAATTTACTAAACTTTTGCAACTGAATATTTCAAACAGATTGAATGATGATTCTACTATACCAGTTAAATCGTCTACTTCTTTAACTCTTTACATTTAACTATTGAATTAAATGAAATGATATATACTAGTAAATGAATAAAAATGAATGCTATCAAGTCTTAACTGTGAACTACACTATAACTATGAGAAATCTCTCATACCAAACTCAGGCTAATCCAAATTCAAATCAGAAAATGCATTCTAGATCATGGATGAAATCACAAGTCCAATAACCAATAACAAAACTTAATAACAGACACATATTGCAACCGAGATTATACTACGAGCCTAAACAGTAACTAGACTAAAGAATGGCAGAAAATAGAAACGAGCTTGACCTGCACTTCCAGGCCAAGTCCTTTGATGGCGAAGCGGAGCGCTGAGCTCGCTTTTAAAAATCAAAAACCACGTCACTCTAACTGCTCTAAACTGTTCTACAATTACGTCACCAACGAAACCAAACACCTGCAAGATTGTTACCCTGCAAAAACGAAACGAAGCAAAGAGAAACAAAACAGGACTTTTCGATATTGAAACCTGCGTACACTCAAACTAATCTGTTTAACCTGATAATCCTGCAAGATCAAACCGAAACAAGAAACCAAATGTATGCTATCTACTGCTACTGCTGATATTAAAGGAAAAGAACGAGACAATTGCTATCTACTGTATCCAAAATTGAGCTGAACCGAAAATCTTAACGAATTCGATCTACAAAAAAAAAACAAACTGTATAACCTGCATAACGAAACCTGCATAAACTATAACAAAGCAATGCACATCACGTGCACAATCTTATCTATTCAAATTAAGCTCAATCTTAGAAACTACTAAAATTCCTTTCGGATGAACAGTAACTCGATCTAAACTGAAAAATGTTAACAAACTGATTATCAAATCTAAAAAAAACTGAATAAGAGCTTCTTAAAAATCTTTTTCAATTGAATAAGAAAGTGTAAAAAAAACAAGTAAATCACAAGCTAAATGAGTAAATTTTTTAAACTGAATTACCAAAATCGGAACAACCTTTAAATGAAAATTAAACTGAAATCATCACAAAGCTCAAATCTTATGTAAAACAATTTTAGCTATCTGAGTAACTCAACATAAGCTCGGTTAAGAGCTTACGAACACTAAAGTAACAGCTTTTAGAAGAAAAGATCAAAGCAACTCACGTTTATATAGAAAGATTATCGAAAGGTTTTAGATCAACCTCATAAGCTATTATGAGCTTATAATAGAACTATAAGCTGAAAACAGAATAAGAAGTAAATGAAGGAAGAAAAGCTTGAATTCATTAATGGCAGAAATCAAATTCGGTTACAATCTGAAAACTGAATCTAACTGATTTCTTAACTGAAAATCAAAAAACTTTGAGAGAAAATAAAACTAACTATTCTAACTACCCTAACTATGTGAAAACTAACACCTAGGCTAACCGATTTGCAAATGAGTCTTCTCTTCTATTTATAGTCGCTGAAAGGAGGTGTTGTGACGTGTTCTATCCAATGAAAAGTGGACACGTGGAAAATACGAGGATAACTCGTTCTTCATCTTCAATCCAAAATTGGGGGTTTCTTTATCTTTGCGTCTTGATCTAATTCATTTGTATCAGCTTGTAGAGGAGAAGACAAGGAGTATTTTTGCTGTTGAAAGCTTTGCGTGATTCTTCTTATATCGTCCTTAATTATTGTTTACAGGTTTGATGGTGGAGAAAGGAAAAAGATGACCGTTTCTCTCTCTTCACGTTGGAGAAGACGTGTTTGGGGATGTGTTTGACCGGTCTTGGTCAACAGACCAAGATAATAAACTTGTTAACTTTTCATTATTTTGCATTTTGGTCCTTTCTCTTTCATTCCTTTTCAAATGTGTATTAAAACTTTTAAGTAATCAGTTTTCCATCCTTTATCTTAATGAAAAGTGTATGCTAAGCCCTCGATCTTTGATGTAGTGACAAGTAAGGTCCTTGAAAAGCTTTATCGTCCTTTTCTTCGTCTTTTGTGATATAAATCCTTGAAAACGCGTCTTTGTTCCAAAATTGTATCTTGTTACCTGAAAACACATAAAACACAAATACACGCATAATTCTGATATTTTAAAGTTAAAATAATGTATTTGACTGTGTTTTTAGTGGTATTTGGATCATTATTGATGAGTGTTTTCACACTTATCAATTACATATGATCCGTGTTGTTCATTAATGTTTTCGTGCTTAAGAAGTTCATCTTTTTATGGTTTGATTTAAAAGTTTGTTTATTTTAAGTTTGGAAAAGTTGTTTTTGTGCTTATTGGTTCCGTTTCATTATTGTTTTCATTCTAGTTTTGGTGTGAGCTTATTACCATAGCTTAAGTTTCGGATCATCATTGTAATCGGAAAGGGTTATAAACCCCTTTCCGATCAGCTTATTCCGACCACACCTTATTCCGATCATTTAGATCGGAAAAGGGTTTCCAGGGATTCCGACCAGTTCACCCTCATTCCGATCACTCGATCGGAATAGGGTTTATAAACATTCCGATCTGGCTAGCTCTTTTAGTGTATTCCGATTTGCTTTCCAATTTGGCTTTATTCCGACGAGGGGTTTGATATTCCGATCTGAGATGTTTTCAAACATTCCGACCAGAGTTCCTTTTTAACATTCCGATTGCACCTTTCCGATGGGTTACATTCCGATCGGATTCCGATCTGGATTCCGATCGGGTGTATTCCTATTGGGTATTTTGTTTTGTTTTAATATTTTGTTTTAGTTAAAGTGTCAATTTTTCTCGTTTTATTTTTAGTTCATTTTAATTTCGTTTTGTATTTTTATTTAATTGTCGATTTACTTTTCGCTAAGTTTTAATTTTACGTCATTTCATTTCTCGTCATTTACTTTTAAAGTTTTAAATATTGCACCATTTACGTTCCAACTAGTTTTAGATTTGATTACTTGTCATTTAATTTTAAGTCTGGCACATTTATTTTACCAAAACCAAAAATATTATTTTCACCAAGAACAACTGAGTCGCACATTTAACCGGAAATCAATTCGAGAAGATACCGAATAACGAACTTTCAACCTAGCAAAACCCTTTATTATATACCAAAACGAGCGTCTCGGAAAACTCTACAACAAAATCAAATAATCTCAGCCTATCACCAATCTTAAACCCACAAAAAACATCCCTTAACCCACTGATATAATATACACTTTAGAAAATCATAGAAAAAACATCATTTGACCCAAATCCACCATGATTCATACCTCTACTATTACTCTAGTATCAAACCCATCAACCAAACACTCCGAAAACACTTGTATTTAAATTTTAACAAAAAATCAAAGATCAAAATAACCTTTTTAACATGAAAACATGATGATCCTACCTAGATCATCACATGCATGATAATTTAAACAAAAATCAACCATGGAATCATACGAATTTTGAAAGTTGATGCATGTTGGTAATTTTGGTATCATTAAAATCACCATTGAATTCTAAGGTTGGGTCTTTATTTAGTTTTGATTAGATCATAGTAGAAGATGATGATTTTTGGTGGTTTATGGTGAGTGTGTGGCGGCAAAAGGGTGGAGGAAGGAGGAGTTGTTGTAATTTTTTTTTTTACAACTTTTGTATTTGTATGTGTTAAGTGAAAAAGAATGAATATATATGGTAGGTAGTGGAGGGGCTAGTTTTGCCAACTTTGAAACCTTTGGACTAAAAAGAAATTTAATAGTTTAAAGGGTAGAAAATGACTATTGGTAAATATTGAAAATATTTACGGGGCTTGGGTTTCGTAAAAATACTTTTCAACGTTAACACGCATCATGTAACACCCCATTTTGATAAATGGAATGTCACGCTTGATTATGGCGTGTCATCAAAGCATATAAGGATAAATGTCTAAACATTACATGACCATAAAGGAAATACCGGAATCAAACATCAATATCCCAAAAAGTAGAACTCACCACACACAAACATAAGTACTGTAAATGAAACGACTAAACAATGTCCATGGAAATGAGTATCAAAGTATAAAGAAATGCATAAAGTAAAGAAGGCTAGAAAGCTTCCAATCCATATGCAGGTACGCTTAAAGTCTACGAGCGTCCCTGATTACCTGCCATTTTGGAAACATGAAAAGGAAAATGGCTGAGCAATACACTCAGTGCACGGATATACAAGTATAACATGAATAATATAAGCATAAAAGCATGAAGCAGCGGAAAAGACTAAGTCTTGGATAACCTGGTTATATCTTAGTAAAACTGGTTTTATAGTTTGAAAAGCCTTATGTTTATCTTGTAAAAACTGTTTTACATATTTACCATTAGCCAATATAGGTCATGAATTATCCACGTGCATGAATACTTGGAGGGGTGACCTCGTCATGCAAATTAGAGGGGCTGCCTCTAATTTAATATACTGGTTTTGGGTAGGAGGGATCAGCTCCTTGTGAAGGATGCAAGGCACACACCACATTCACACTGAATAATCTGCTGAAAACATGTAAACTAGGATGCACCCATACGCCCCACCTGATAATAATAATATGGCCAAAAGCTGAAAGGGACGCCACGAGTTATCACTCCGCCGTGGTGAAGTCATAACACTGGTGCCTCCAGTGTTATGGTTATGGTACCTCCATAACTAGGTGAAACTGGTCATGCATGTATATGGCTTTAGGTATTCTAATTAAACATAAGCAATTCAAAAACATATAAAACATATACTGGGAAAACAGTTGGCTGCATACGGGGAATCCTAATAAGGAAGAATGTCCATACTGAAAGGACGGAGAATCCGTACCTTGTGTCTAGTGAACGAAGAAGACGAACGGAAGAGAGTCCTACTTCGGTATCACTAATGCTACATAAATACATACGTGTATAAGTATCTGATTACTGAGTACGTAACTGGTTTTATAACATGTCTTTGCTTGTTTTATATGTTTATGTCATGTTTTACTGATTAACACTTTATATTGTGTTTATCATGTATTCTGTCTATTCTGGTTAAGTATTACTTGTATTTCTTGTATTATTATACTTGTTGTGTAATAATAAGTAACTTTCTAAAAACAGCATGTTTCCAAAAATAGAAAGTTTCCAAAAATAGAAAGTTTCCAAAAATAGAAAGTTTCCAAAAATAGAAAGTTTCCAAAAATAGAAAGTTTCTAAAAATAGAAAGTTTCCAAAAAATAGATTTACTGCTTAAAATAGATAAGTTTCTAAAAATAGAAAGTTTCCATAAATAGATTAGCTGCCTTAATTAAATAAGTTTCTAAAAGTAGAAAGTTTCCATAAATAGAAATAAGCTATATTATTAAGCTAATTATATAAGCTTAAGTGTTTACTGATTAATATTCTAAGTCATGTAATTAAATAGTTTAGTTTATTAATTATTTCATGTAAGTTAAATAAACTATAGGTTAAAGTATTTATTTAAATATAACATGATTTAATTACATAAAGGTAAAAATACTTAGGTTACAACATGTATTATTATCTATTAATAATATAACTCAAGTCATGTAAATTAATTAATTATAAGTAAATGATTTTAATAATTAATTAATTTTATAGTCTAATTAAATGATAAATACTTAGGTTAAAATTCATGCATTAATAATAAAATTAATAACCTAAGTCATGTAAATTAAATTAATCATGTTCATGTTTTTAATTAATTTAATTTAAGTCTTGTAAAAAAATAAACTTGTACATATAATTAATCTTGTAAAAAAACCCATGAACCGAACCGTGTTTTAAATCTAAACATGTGTGAACCGGACCCGTGTTTTAACCTGTGAACCGGACCCAAATGCACCCTTGGTCAAACTAGCCGCCGGCTAGCCAAGGGTTCCCACCGGCTAGCTGGTGTTCCCCTTGTTGCCGTGGCCTACCCGAGCACCGCCATGCCCCGACCGAGGTCGAGGTCTCCCTTTCTTGCAGCTGCCGAGACAACATGACACCAAACCGAGACCTTGAGGTCTCGGTGGTGCAAATTAAAAACAAACCGAGACCCCCTTGGGGATCGGTTTATGCGTCGGCCAACAAACAAACACCCCTTAACTCTTAATTAATTTAACCCCGTGATTAAATAACATGATTAATAACTTGTTTTTAATTTGTTATTAAAAACATTCATGATTTTATGTGATTAGTAAATCAAAAACATAAAAGAAAAGAGGTTTAGGTTTATACCGATCACGTGAATAGAGGAGGATGCACACACCACGATCCTTGCAATAAATCGAACACCAAAAATTAACCAAACACCCCTTTGGTGTGTGTAGAACCCGGCGGCCAAAGAGAGGAAGGAAGAAGGAGATTAGGGTTTTAATTATTTTCCAATTTCTTGAATTATGAAAATAGTTTTCTCCTTTTTCATGTTTAGTAAATTTTGCATGGGCTTGGCCCTTTGGTCTTGTTGTGTCCGCGGGTAAGGCGGCCCACAAGGGGTAACCCGAACATTTTCCGTGTCTAAATATTAAGTGTGTTCTCGTGTTCGTGTTTTACGTGATATAATAGTTATCGTTCGTGTCTTATTATATTTATTCGTGCTCGTAATAAATATACATACATACGTAATACTAAGCTCGTGATTAATTTACGTTCATGATTTCATGTTCGTGTATTCGTGATTATAATTATTCTTGAAATAATTATTGTGTCTTAATACGTAATAAATACTTATCGTGTTATAATACGTACGTAATACTTGTAATTCTAATTCGTGAAACGTAAACATGTTATAAAAGGAAAGTTCTAATCATGTATGTACGATCGTAAGGGTACTATTCATGGTAAAAGCATGCGGGTTTTACAACTCTTCCCCCCTAAAAAGAATATTTCGTCCCCGATAGATAAAGTAAACTAGAAAAGAAGAACATACCCGAATTCAAAATATGAAATGAGGGTAAGAAGCCCGGATAGACTCCTCTGTTTCCCAAGTGGCTTCCCGCTCGGTATGATCCCTGCAAAGGATTTTAACGAATGGAATCATCTTCCTTCTCATGACTCGTTCTTGTCTGTCAAGAACTCGTTCGGGTTCTTCTATGAAAGTGAGATCTTCACGAATCTGTTCCAGTGGATACTGAACCATGTGAAGGGGATGATACTAGTACCCTCTGAGTAAGGACACATGAAAAACATCGTGAACATGAGAAAGCTGCGGAGGTAACGCTAAACGGTAAGATACTTCACCGACTCGTTCAATGACATCAAACGGTCCGATAAATCGAGGACTGAGCTTCCCTTTTATTCCAAAACATCTAACACCACGTACCGGCAAAACCTTAAGGAAAACGTGATCTCCTACATTAAAATGTAAGTCTCTACGATTCTTGTCTGCATAACTCTTCTGACGTGACCGTGCTTCTTGCAGTTTCTGCTTAGCTACTGCGACCTTCTCATTAGTAAACTCTATGATTTCTGGTCCTTCAAGTGTTCGCTCACCAACCTGATCCCAACAGATTGGGGTGCGACACTTCCTGCCATACAACATCTCGAAAGGAACACACTTGATACTTGTGTGCCAACTGTTGTTGTATGCAAACTCCACCAAACAGATATAATCGTCCCAATCACCCGTCCATTCCAACGCACATGACCTCAACATGTCCTCCAATGTTTGAATCGTTCGCTCTGACCGCCCGTCTGTTTGAGGATGAAAAGTCGTGCTAAGCTTAAGTTGTGTACCCCAAGCTTTCTGCAGACTTCTCCAGAATCGCGAAGTGAAACGAGGATCTCTGTCTGAGACGATGCTGGATGGAGCATCGTGAAGTCTCATGATCTCCCTTCTATAATTATCAGCGAGTTTACTGACTGAATCTTCCTTGCGGATCGGTAAGAAATGAACTGATTTGGTAAGTCGATCAACGATAACCCAAATAGCATCGTGCTTCCTCTTTGTCGGCGGAAGACCAGTAACAAAATCCATGGTGATCTTGTCCCACTTCCACTCTAGAATATCTAACGGTTGAAGAAGACCGCCAGATCGCTGATGCTCGATCTTAACCTGCTGGCAGGTAAGACATTTGGAGACGTAAGTCGCAACATCATGTTTCATACCACTCCACCAAAAGTACTGCTTGATGTCATGTACTTCTTGGTCGAACCAGCATGGATAGAGAATGGGGAGCTATGAGCCTCAGCTAACAATACTTCCCGGAGTTCTTGGTCATCAGGAACACAAAGTCTCGTGTCCTGCCATAAGATACCATCTGCGTCTACTCGAAATTCTGTCTGCTTCTCCAAATTCTGAATTATCGCCCAGATTTCTCCATCATCTTTCTGAGCTTCCTTGATCTTAGAGAGTAACTCGGGTTCCACTCTAAGATTAGCCCAGTAACCGTGTTGTCTACGTACCATGATCTCTATGTCTAGTCGCTCCAAGTCTCTTATGATTTCCTCCTTAATTTTAATGCCGTTTATCATTCCAGACTTTCTGCTAAGTGCATCTGCCACTACATTCGCCTTGTTGGGATGATACTACAGATTAATGTCATAATCCTTCAACAGCTCTAACCATCTCCTCTGTCTCATGTTTAATTCACGCTGAGTGAAGGTATACTTCAAGCTCTTGTGGTCCGTGAAAATGTCACATGATTCTCCATACAAGTAGTGCCTCCATATCTTCAATGCAAACACGACTGCTGCAAGTTCCAAGTCATGCGTAGGGTAATTTTCCTCATAAGGCTTAAGCTGCCGTGAAGCGTACGCGATCACTTTCCCATGTTGCATAAGAACACAACCAAGTCCCTTCCCCGATGCATCACTATAGATCTGAAATCCACCCGTATCAGATGGGAGAGTAAGAATCGGTGCAGATACTAACTTCTGCTTTAGGTCTTCAAAGTTATTCTCTCGTTCTTCAGTCCAGACGAATTTCTCCCCTTTCCGCATCAGTTTGGTCAATGGTAGTGCTAAACGGGAAAAATTCTCCATGAACCTACGGTAATAACCAGCTAAGCCTAGGAAATTGCGGACTTCAATCGCTGATGTCGGCCTTGGCCATTTGGTAATAGCCTCAACCTTCGCTGGATCCATCGTGATTCCTTCCGCTGATACAATGTGACCTAACAATGCCACCTTGTCTAACCAGAACTCACACTTGGAGAATTTAGCATACAGCCGCTTCTGTCGAAGAATCTATAGTACTATACGAAGATGGTCTTCGTGCTCCTCCTTGGACTTAGATAAAATCAAGATGTCGTCAATGAAGACAATGACGAACTTGTCTAAAATTCATGGAAGATTCTGTTCATCAAATCCATGAACACTGCTGGAGCATTGGTAAGGCCAAATGGCATGACTACAAATTCGTAGTGGCCATAGCGTGTACGGAAAGCAGTCTTGGCGATGTCCTGCTCCTTAACCCGTAGCTGATGATAGCCCGACCTTAGTTCAATCTTGGAGAAATGTTTGGCCCCTTGGAGTTGGTCAAGCAGATCATCTATACGTGGTAGTGGATACCTATTCCTGATGGTAATCTTGTTGAGCTCGCGATAGTCTATGCAAAGACGCATACTGTCGTCCTTCTTCTTAACGAATAAGACCGGTGCGCCCCATGGAGATGCGCACGGTCGAATAAAACCTCGTTCCAGAAGTTCTTGTAATTGATCCTTCAACTCCTTCAACTCTATGGGAGCCATGCGATAAGGAGCCTTGGAAATCAGCTCAGCTCCTGGGATGAGCTCGATATTAAATTCTACTTCACGTGCAGGTGGTATGCCCGAAAGTTCTTCTGGAAATACATCTGGAAAATATGACATTATCGGTTGATTCTGAATTGATGGGGATTCATCATCCATGTCATGAACAGTAACTAGATAACCCTCGCAACCATGTGAAAGTATTGCACGTGCTTGCAGGGTTGATATGATTTGTACAGACCTCCCGGGTACGAACCCGTTGTGAATGTACTCTAGCGCATTAACATCACCAAAGATGACTCGATATGAATGGCAGTCTATGGTAGCATGATGCTTGGATTGCCAATCCATGCCCAAAATCATGTCAAAATCATTCATGTCCAGCGGAAGTGCGTCAACAGGACGAACCTTGTCGTCAAACTCTAGGGGAAGGCTCTTGTACAAATGGGTTATGCGTACAGAGTCTCTCAAAGGCGTGGAAATACTCAGTATATTCTCTAGTGGCATGGGGAGTATCCTAACATTCTTGGCATAAGCAGTAGAAATGACCGAGTGAGTAGCACCCGTATCAAACAGAACACATGCATCTTGACCATACATATACAAGATTCCAGTGATGGTACCTATAGACTTGTTGGCCTGATCGTGAGATGTTGTGTAAACGCGTCCACTAGTAGGAGGCGGCTTGGTATCAGCATGTCCCGATGTACCCTCCATCTCGCCCTTGCGGTAATCCTTCATGCGGTGGCCGGGAAGACCACACTTGTAGCAAGTGTCGCTGTCGCGGAGACATGGCCCTGGGTGCCTACGGTGGCAAGTAGAGCAAAGAGGATGAGTATATCCTCCAGAAGGTTTCCTGACTGGCCGAGAACCTGATAAAAACACTATACATGAGACATGATAATAGGGTACAAAGTACAATGCGGATAATCGTAAGATTGAATACCAGTGATAGCTGGACGGTTAGGCTGTGAACCTCTCTAGTTTTGGTCCCTACCGTTACCATGATTCCTGGTAAAAGATTTGCTAATGTGTCAGAACTAAGAACTATAACATGTAATCATAAGAAAATGCTTAAGTATAAGGACCTGTTGCTGTTGGAGTGTACAACATTGTTACGGTAATTATAATTACCGCCACGCTTATCCGTAGTAGAACGGTCGTTAGTCTGACCGTTTCCCTTGGGCTGATTAGGCTGTTGCTGAGTAGCCGGCTGAGACCGGTCCCCAGTCTTCTGCCTGGAAGATACAATTTAAAGAGATGAAATACTGACATATACTGAAAGAATACGGATTGGTCACCGATTGAATACGAATGTTTACCTCTTATCAGGTCTCTATGCTTCCCTTAACTCGTCTCTTTCCTGCAGCATCTCCAGCTTACGTGCTGCATCAGCAACTTGTGCCACCGTATTGAACGTAGCACACACCAAGTTGTTTTCGACCGATGTACTTAGAGCCCACCTGAAGTGGTGTGCTTGCTCTTCAGGATTACCTGCTGCTGCACCAAGGAAACCAACCAAGCAAAGAAAGCGCTGCATGAACTCGTTGCTATTCTCCCCAGCTCTTTGTCGGATCCCATGGTACTCCCTCTTTAGCTTGTCCTGCTCAGCCTTGGGAAAGAACTCCTCCATTACCATATCCCTGAAGTGAGTCCAAGTCAAACCAGCCACCCAATCATCACCTCCCTCAGAATGCTTCAGTTCTATCCACCATGCTAACACATCACCTTCGAACCGGTAGCATGCCAACCTCGACTTGAAGACGGGGTCACAGCCCATAGCATCGAAGATCTTTTCAATGTGAGCCAACCAACTTTCAGCTTCACTGGGGCTATCTGTTCTCTCGAAAGCTCGAGGGCGGAGCTTATTGAATCTCTCCAGCCATGTGGCCAATGTTGCTGGAGGAGGAGGAGGTATTGGGTGATGCTGCTGATTGTTGGAAGCCTGAACCTCAGCCCTGATTTCGTTCCTCAGTTGAGGAAGCATAGCTTGCATTGCAGCTTGGATTGCTGCATTGAGTTGTTCCTGCTCGCGTGTGAGAACCATCTGACAGTATAACATAAAATACATGATTAAACTGATCAAAACATAAAATATATACATGAAAAAAATTTATACCAATAAATCATGAGAAAAATTTTATGCAGGAAAACTAGTACATGAATGCATGATGCAGTTTTATGAAAACTTTTGTATGCACGAGAGTGAACGCCTATGGTCAGTTCACCCAAAATAAAAGACATGGCGAGGGGACGCCTATGGGTCGGTCCCAAATTTAAAAGTTTCGATAAAACACATGCGACTAAATAGGGCCAGTCTAGTACCAACCATTACTTAGTCATAAACCTACGACAATGACATATATATGTATGCATGAAAACGATGAATGCATGAAAACCGACTGTCAGTTCTAGGAAGACCATAGTGACTACCCACTAATCACAGGTCGTGTTTTGAGAGCCTACAGGTCGAAAACTTGGCTCTGATACCATAATTGTAACACCCTATTTTGATAATGTAATGTCACACATGATTATGGCGTGTAATCAAAGCATACAAGGATAAATGTCTAAACATTACATAGCCATAAAGGAAATACCGAAATCAAACATCGGTATCCCAAAAAGTAGAACTCACCACACACAAACATAAGTACTGTAAATGAAAGGATTAAAAAATGTCCATGGAAATGAGTATCAAAGTATAAAGAAATGCATAAAGTAAAGAAGGCTAGAAAGCTTCCAATCCATATGCACTTACGCTTAAAGTCTACGAGCGTCCCTGAGTACCTATCGTTTTGGGAACATGAAAAGGAAAACGGCTGAGCAATACGCTCAGTGCACGGATATACAAGTATAACATGAATAATATAAGCATAAAAGCATGAAGCAGCGAAAAAGACTAAGTCCTGGATAACCTGGTTATTTCTTAGTAAAACTGGTTTTATAGTTTGAAAAGCCTTATGTTTATCTTGTAAAAACTGTTTTACATATTTACCATTAGCCATTATAGGTCATGAAGTATCCACGTGCATGAATACTTGGAGGGGTGACCTCGTCATGCAAATTAGAGGGGCTGCCTCTAATTTAATATATTGGTTTTGGGTAGGAGGGATCAGCTCCTTGTGAAGGATGCAAGGCACACACCACATTCACACTGAATAATCTGCTGAAAACATGTAAACTAGGATGCACCCATACGCCCCACCTGATAATAATAATATGGCCAAAAGCTGAAAGGGACGCCACGAGATATCACTCCGCCGTGGTGAAGTCATAACACTGGTGCCTCCAGTGTTATGGTTATGGTACCTCCATAACTAGGTGAAACTGGTCATGCATGTATATGGCTTTAGGTATTATAATTAAACATAAGCAATTCAAAAACATATAAAACATATACTGGGAAAACAGTTGGCTGCATACGGAGAATCCTAATAAGGAAGAATGTCCATACTGAAAGGACGGAGAATCCGTACCTTGTGTCCAGTGAACGAAGAAGACGAACGGAAGAGAGTCCTACTTCGGTATCACTAATGCTACATAAATACATACGTGTATAAGTATCTGATTACTGAGTACGTAACTAGTTTTATAACATGTCTTAGCTTGTTTTATATGTTCATGTCATGTTTTACCGATTAACACTTTATACTATGTTTATCATGTATTCTGTCTATTCTGATTAAGTATTACTTGTATTTCTTGTATTATTATACTTGTTGTGTAATAATAAGTAACTTTCTAATAATAGCAGGTTTCCAAAAATAGAAAGTTTCCAAAAATAGAAAGTTTCCAAAAATAGAAAGTCTCCAAAAATAGAAAGTCTCCAAAAAAATAGATTTACTGCTTAAAATAGATAAGTTTCTAAAAATAGAAAGTTTTCATAAATAGATTAGCTGCCATAATTAAATAAGTTTCTAAAAAAAGAAAGTTTCCATAAATAGAAATAAGCTGGATTATTAAGCTACTTATATAAGCTTAAGTGTTTACTGATTAATATTCTAAGTCATGTAATTAAATAGTATAGTTTATTAATTATTTCATGTAAATTAAATAAACTATAGGTTAAAGTATTTAGTTAAATATAACATGATTTAATTAAATAAAGGTAAAAATACTTAGGTTAAAACATGTATTATTATCTATTAATAATATAACCTAAGTCATGTAAATTAATTAATAATAAGTCATGATTTTAATAATTAATTAGTTATATAGTCTAATTAAATGATAAATACTTAGGTTAAAATTCATGCATTAATAATAAAATTAATAACCTAAGTCATGTAAATTAAATTAATCATGTTCATGTTTTTAATTAATTTAATTTAAGTCTTGTAAAAAATAAACTTGTACATATAATTAATCTTGTAAAAAAAATAACCCATGAACCGAACCAGTTTTAAATCTAAACATGTGTGAACCGGACCCGTGTTTTAACCCGTGAAACGGACCCAAATGCCCCCTTGGTCAAACTAGCCACCGACTAGCCAAGGGTTCCCACCGGCTAGCCGGTGTTCCCCTTGCTGCCGTGGCCTACCCGAGCACCACCATGCCCCGCCCGAGGTCTGGTCTCCCTTTCTTGCTGCTACCGAGACAACAAGACACCAAACCGAGACCTTGAGGTCTCGGTGGTGCGAATTAAAAACAAACCGAGACCCCCTTGGGGCTCGGTTTATACGTCGGCCAACAAACAAACACCCCTTAACTCTTAATTAATTTAACCTCATGATTAAATTACATGATTAATAACTTGTTTTTAATTTGTTATTAAAAACATTCATGATTTTATGTGATTAGTAAATCAAAAACATAAAATAAAAGAGGTTTAGGGTTATACTGACACGTGAATCAAGGAGGATGAACAAACCACGATCCTTGCAATAAATCGAACACCAAAAATCAACCAAACACCCCTTTGGTGTGTGTAGAACCCGGCGGCCAAAGAGAGGAAGGAAGAAGGAGATTAGGGTTTTAGTTATTTTCCAATTTCTTGAATTATGAAAATAGTTTTCTCCTTTTTCATGTTTAATAAATTTTGCATGGGCTTGGCCCTTTGGTCTTGTTGTGTCCGCGGGTAAGGGGGCCCACAAGGGGTAACCCGAACATTTTCCGTGTCTAAATATTAAGTGTGTTCTCGTGTTCGTGTTTTACGTAATATAATAGTTATGGTTCGTGTCTTATTATATTTATTCGTGCTCATAATAAATATACATACATACGTAATACTAAGCTCGTGATTAATTTACGTTCATGATTTCATGTTCGTGTATTCGTGATTATAATTATTTTTGAAATAATTATTGTGTCTTATTACGTAATAAATACTTATCGTGTTATAACACGTACGTAATACTTGTAATTCTAATTCGTGAAACGTAAACATGTTATAAAAGGAAAGTTTTAATCATGTACGTACGATCTAAGGGTACTATTCATGCTAAAAGCATGCGGGTTTTACGCATCATATATATGATTATATGATTTCCCGACACGACTTAACACGTAATTAAAATGAAATCATCGAAAATATTAATTATCGAAACAATCGATAATCAAAATGTAAAATTTTGGGGATCCGTCGGTATCGCGATCACTAGGAATTCTCGTTGTTCATTGATTTTGAGTATGCTCGTTGTAAGATGCACGCGGGTGATTTTAAATCAAAAACTTTGATTTAAATATATATATAGAAATATAAAATAAGAATTTTATAATTTCTTATAAAGTATTTATCAATGATCAGAAAATACTTGAAAAGTATAATTTATTAAAATTATCATGATCTCAGAATTTACATATAAGAATACAAGAAAACGTAATACGTTGGAAAGTTCAAGAAGCACGAATAAAAGAATAAAATAATGCTGGGAAAGTACGGGTTCTTACATCACAAAAGATGTCCTAAGATGACAACACATTCTACACGATTACCACATAGCAAGATAGCATCTTTCATGTAAGGGGGGGATCCCGTAAAACGTATTTATACTCTATTAGCCATAAAGAGATTGAGGTAATGAGAGATAAGTACTAAGACAAGATGAGATAGTAAATGATTTTTCATAAACCTATTTGACAAATAAGTTGGAGGGAAAGATGTCAATGAGGCGGAAATCATTTGACAACAAACAATTAATAGAAAGCTACACGTAACAAGATAGCATCAAGACAAATACATGTAAAACACTTGATTTTATCGTAAAAATTAGACACATATGCATATATTTCCTTACCCAACAAATTTATAGAAAAGATAGAAGAACTTCTAAATGCTAATCATACCAAACACACTTTAAAAACATATAGATGCACATATAGCAAATAGCATCACATAAGAAAGATAGACCATTTACGAAATCATGTTCAAAGCATAACATTTTAGAACAAGTGTCATTTAGACCATCCTACCGATTGATTTGAGAAATGCCAACAAAAGACAAGAGCTTTTAAACAAAGATGCATCAATATTGAAAAGGCATGTTGATCATGTGAAACATTATATGCAAGTCATGGTTAATGTTGATCCCTTTGGGTAGATCGAGATCCTGCTAAGGATTGCACAATAGCTTGTAAACAAACTAGAGCACTCGAGAGACTCTTACTAAATTATAATAAGTTATGCGAATTCTAACTTATAAAAGCAAAGAAGAACAGAGATTTATACTAACTATTCGATTCTTATTATTGACTGTGTTGAGGTACAATAAACTCATCGTACTTATGTTCCTTTTATAGTGCAAGGAACACCTAAAATATTCTATTATGATAAGTATATCACAGACAATATAATCTCTATATAACTTGAACATATCTTTACTACAAATATATTTGTTCTTATCTAATAAGTAGTAATTAACAAAAATCCTAACGGTAATTAGCATGTACCGCGCATACACTAACAATACTTACTTATACTAACGGTACTTAGTATATAACTAATGGTACTTGGTACTATTACAAATAATTCCCAACAATCCTCCCCTAAACAAGAATAATAACTAGTTGTCTTCTTGTTTCTCTGTATGTTGAATGTATACAAATACATGTCTTCAAACACTTCTGTACCAACTGAAGGGTAGTTTTGGGTAGTTCTGGTAGTTTTGATCTCTGTACCAACTGAATGCATTCAAACACTTATGTAGATCTTCTTCTGGTATAATGAACTTCAATTTCTTCATGAACTTCATCTTTGTCCTCAAAGTATGATCTTCTGTGTCTTGAACTTAAACATTCTTTAATATTTATAGCAACTATATTGTCTTCACATTTTAGACATTGTCATCTTGAGTTAAAACATGTGTGTCTCTATATCATGGATCATTTTTCCCTATTTGATGATGATAAAACCTTTTGTATAATCCCCTTGTATTTTGATAAGCATGAATCTCCTTGAACATGTCATCAATGTAATTTATGAATCAACATTCTTGCTTGTATCTACTCACCTGAAATAAAACAGTTAACAACAAACCAATCTATATTGGCATCATGATTTTTAGCAAATCATCAGCTATTAACGGATTTGGTTTATTCTTGACCATTTAGCCGTACACTCTGGAATAGCCCATACTTTATTCATCAAGAATGAGGTGTACGGATAACCCTACAATTTTTGGTAAACTGTCAACCATATAATAGATTTGATAGAGTCTTCACCTAGAACTGTTTGCCCTAGGACTCGCCAACTCTTTGCAATTAAGCATGGTGAGTTAATGACCATGTAGCTTTTAGCAAACTACCAGCTATCAACAGATTTGAGAAGTCTTTACCGTAAAATGTTTGTGAAAGTCCCTAAACCAAGCTTGAAACAATAAACTTAACTAATCAACACACTTAATTACTTTTCAAACGTAATACTTATTATTGTATAATAAATAATTACAAGTGTTATGGATAACACCGTTTGATGACAATGTGTTGTGCACACTTTGGACAAACTAAAACCTAACTTATGAACACAGTCGCAGCTGTTTGGTTCAACAAGTTCTAAGAGTTAATGTGTGAAATGTGTCCAAGTGTTAAACATTAACTCTAGGCTACATAACCTATTTATAGTGGTACGAGGTTGACTCCAAGTACTGGTTGATGGTGACTACACTAGACAGACACTTGTCAGACCTCTGTCACAAGATGCTCTTCTATTCTTGGTAGTCTGCCACAATGCTTTAGGAAAACAGAGCTGACATAGTTTCCCTTTTCTTCGTAGTCTCCTACACACTAAGGTATGTCCAAAGTGTACTGAGTGTAAACAGGGTATTGCCACCCCTGTTAACCCTCAACCCCTCAGAGTCCCTGATACATCTTGGCTGTTATCCATCACATCCAATGAGTATGTCTTCAAGTAATCTTAGACTTCCTTGACAATGTCTCTGACATGGACTCCTATGAGGTTGCTCACAGAGACTTAGATCTCTGTTAGTCTTGCGATACTTGCCTGCCTCCTAGGCACAGGCAAGTTAATATCAAACAGCTTGATTTGTTTAAATTTATGATACAGGGAATCTAATAAACTTAGATTCCCAACAATCTCCCCCTATTTAAACATAAATACAGCTAGATCTACATAAGTTAAGGTAAGTGAGATGACAACTTCTTCTTACTCAAAACAGATCTAAACAAACATACCTCATGATTTTATTATGACTTAAAAGAAATTACAAGTACACAACATAAGTGAAACAAAATATGAAAGTAAAGTTCGGCTGTGAAACACTTCAAGGGTCATCATTCTTGATTCTTTCTTCAGCTTCAGCTAAGTCTGTCCTGGTATCCAATTCGGCCTGCAAAGCTTGTGTAAATACCTTGGAATACTCTGTGTTGATTTTAAGTGCGTTTTTAAGACAAATAAGCTGAATGGTTGATGCTAACCCCAACTCTTCTTCCTTTTGGAATGCATATTGACATGCCCTGTTCATGAACGCCATACCTTTCTCAGGCTCAGTATATGTCTGACCATCAATAGGACCTACAATCCCATTTGGTAAAACCAAATCCCTGTGCATTCCATCCACTTGAACATCATCAGTAACGAAGGTTTCCTTAATAAATTGATTCATCCTTCTTCTTTTCTTTCCAGACTTTGGAAGATCTTGTTCAAACAGCTGTGGTGGGGGATCTATCTTGAGTTTGGCTGCAGTTTCTTTAACCCAATTAAACTTAGCTTTAAGGGTCTTAAGAAGAGTAAAATTTGCCTGTCCAGTTCTTTTAGCAGCTAAAGCCTCAAGTTCAAACCGTTCAGTCAAGCCAAGTTTATTTAATTTAAAGTCTTCAAAGAGATCCATATTGGCCTGTTGGTTATCTCACCACAAAATCATTTGTGGTGTATTGGTAGACTTGTGAATAGTATACTTGAACTTGGCGATTTTTCCAGGTGCAAACCTATTGTTGACGCATGCATCATAATCAGATTTTACCTTTTTCAGTGCCTCTGTGCGTTTGACTTCCATTTCTTTCAACCTTTGTCTTTGCTTCTCCCTTTGAAGTGGAGTCATTTTTCTCAGAGTTGCCTCATTAAGCTCCTTGGCTTTCTTGATTTCATTCAACCTCTTGAATTCAATAGTCTGTTTCTCAATTTCTTCAGCTGTTAGAGGGTTCTCATTTGATGCTGTGAAGGTTGTGAATTGGGATAGTTCAGTAGTGGATCCTCTTGTCTCTAGCATCACAGCTATTTTCTTTAGCTTGGCGTCTGAGTCTACCACAGCTACTTCCTTTCCTTTCTTCGAGACAGAGGATACCACACTTGCGTTTTTCAGCTCTTCTGCTTGTTTGAGGAAAGCCATCTGAGCTTGGTTTTGTACAGCTTTGGGTAGGGAGCTAACAGTGAACTTAAGTTTTTGGCAGCTGGTTCACCATCATCCACAGCCTCACTGGTGTTAACCAGAGTCAGGGATTTTGATGAATCAACTCCATCCTGTGTTTGTTGCTCCCCCTTAATTTCATCCTCATCATCAGGTATGATTACTGGAGTGATGACTTGGAGAAGGATAGGTGAAGGGATAGTGTTGTCAGCTGATTCTGAGCCTTGTTTAGCAGATTCAAGGTTAATTACTTTTTCCTTCTCCCCCTCACGTTCAGCCTGTCTTTTCAGACGTTTGGATGAACGTGCCTGAAAGTGTTTAGCAATCTGCTCAACAGAGGCAGCCATTTCTCTTTGCCTGGTTCTTAAAGCTCTGGCAATTTTCAGCAGTTGGTTGCAATTACCATTTGTGTTGCGATGAACACGATCAACTATGAAGTTGGTGTGACAAATTTGCCTGTCTCGCACAGCTTCAAACTCTCTATGCATAGTCAACTCATGAGCAGAGAAAAGTGCAAGTACCTCTGTGACGATGGCATCTTTGATACGTGTGGACAAATGACAAAGTCCTTGGGACACTCCTTTTCTTGTACCATCCTTAATTGGTTCAGTGACAGCATCCCTAACAGCCTGTGTGATGATCTGAGGAAAGTTTACAGTGAAAGAATGCATTTCAGATTTTTGATGTCCAGCTTTCTTGACAGGCGTTCCATGTCTGATTTATGATGTTCAGGCTTAAGATCATGGATGTTCAGACTTTGTCGTGCATAATCATCCTCTCTTGGCAATATGTCAAAGTTGGTTTGTGTAGGATGATCAAACAACAAGAATTCAGCTGTCGGATCATATGCAGACCTTTGGAACACTGTAGTAACAGAGGTACCAGAAGTGGGAGTTACTACAGCTTCCTTGGGAGGAGGGGTGGTGTCAACAGCTGGTGTGGACACAACGATATCCTTTGGAGGAGACAGAGATTGCTGGTCATTATCTTCTTCATCATCCTCCTCCTCAATCATCCCCTCAGGGAGAATCTCATCATCTGGCATGGATTTAGGTTCAGAGAAGTTGTCTATTAAGGAGAGCACATCCTCTTCAACATCAGGCACGGGCTCTTCCTCATTTGGTTGATCCTGAATCAATGTATCAGTTCCTTTATCTGGCTGCTCCAGAGATTCTATGTTTGGCTGTACAACATCAGCCTACAAGTTGTATTAAGTTAGTAACAGTGAAATAAATGAAGGGAATGGTCTCCAGTTCGCTGTCCCAGAGAGGCTGAGGATGATTATTCAGCCAATCCAAAGGATAAATCCTTGGGATTCTTTTAAGAGTGAAAAGTATGAGGTTAATGGTCGACATTCGCTGCCCCTAGGAAAGCTGAGTGTGATTATTCATCCCCCCAAAAGGTTGAAACCTTTAGGACTCTTTTATTTGTGAAACATATGTTGTTAAGGATCGCCATTCGCTGCCCCTAGGAAGGCCGAGGGTGATTATTCAGCCCCTCCAAAAGGTTAAGAAAACTTTGGGACTCTTTTATGTGAAACATATGTAGTTAATGGTTGCCTATTACGCTACCCCTAGGAAATCTGAGGGTGATGATTCAGCTCCCCGTGAAAGGATAAATCCTTTGGGATTCTTTCAAGTGTGAAAAAGATGTTGGGTAAGGTCGTCTTGTAACGCTGTCCCTAGGAGAGCTGAGGATGATTATTCAGCTCCCCTAAAAGTAAAACTTTTTGGATTCTTTTTCTGAAGGAACCAAGAGGCTGTGTGAAGTACAACTACTCTAAGTCGAGACATATATGTATTCAGGTTGTTGTTTGCCTGAATATTGTCTAGAGGGTGCAGGTTCATCGGGGTGCTTTATAAACACAAATGAATTACTCCCTGGTGCAAAGACAGGGTGTACAGAAGTCTTAAAGGATTTCTAAGTGCATACAAAGACTCCTATGGGTCGAGGATAACCCTAACTTCACCACTCTCACCTACAGACATTTGAGAGTGGCTGCTTGTGGACCTCTAAAAATTGATGAGACTGATTACCTATGTGATATCAGCAGAATTTGGCTGGTTCCCTGTTGTCTCGGCTGACATCGAGACGCTAGACTCATGTTGTTTGTTAGCTGAAGTCTCTGTGTCCATAGAAATCTCTAGAACAGAGGAGGATGAGAGGTTCACATTCTTCTTTACCCTGGCCTTAGCAACATTTTTGGTTTGGGAAGAAGATGGGTTTTTCTTCTTCTTTGGCTGTTGGCCAGTTGTTGCCTTGGACGACGTGGTGTGCTGCCCAGAGGTCAACGACACTGACTTGCCAGACACACCAGATGTATTCACCTTCTCAGAGGAAGGGAGCAAGGACTTCACAACAGAAGGTTGTTTATTGGAAATGTTCAGCATATGAGAAGTATCAAGCACATCCTCAGGTCCAATCTCCTTGTAGATAGCTCCAGTAATAAGATACGGCTTCAGGGTTGTGAGTGCAGAGTTGTGGCAGTTCTCACCCAACAGGCTTTCAAAGAGAAGAGACAGAAAGCGAACATAGCAAATATTTTTCTCCCTGACTTGATTTGCTCCCTTAAGCTTTTCCACAAGGTTCAAGAAAAGTATGCTTCCAACATCTACGTATGTGCCCCAAATCAGCCCAAAAGAAATGGTTTGGTGATTGAATGACATTTGGTCTTGAGATCCCTGCATACCACCTAGGAATTTGACTATGTGTGTGAAGAGGACACGCCACATAGGGGAAAAGTATTTGATCTTCAGAGGAGACTTGGCAAGGACTTCAGCAGGAGTAAGGGCTGGGTTTACATCATGTATGGGTTTAAGTGTGGCAAGTGCGTCCTTTACAGCCTTTTTGTCTACAACCTTCAGGCATTCATCTCCAGGTCTTAGCCCAGCCACATTAGAAAAATCTTTGAGAGAGAAGGCGAAGGGGTATTCATTGCATGAGAGGCTAAAGGTGATGGTGTCGTCAATGACTTCAGCAGAATACCAGAATTCCCTAAGGTATTCTTGGTAGAAAACGGATGGGGATTTTGTGAGTGATTCACTTACATCACAATTCTTCATAAAATTTACCAGATCTGTGTAGGAGTCGTTAGGATCCTTGAGCTATCCAATCGAGTTGTTAGAAGCAAGGATGCTCTCATTAAGTTCGAAGGTGACATTAGAAGCCTTAGGAACTGGGAACGTCATGGATTCAAGGTTGATGAAGACGAAAATGGTGAGAGGGTTTAGAGAGAGAAACTTTAGAGCGAGACGAGATTGTGAGAAATGAGAATAGTGGTAGGTGAGAAGGAACGTGAGACAATATTTATATTCAAAAATTTGAAACAGTTATTCAAACGCATTTAATGCATAGTGGGAAAAAGACTGCACAAGTGGGTCCCTTGACCTTTCAAAACCATTTGTCTCCTCGTTATTCGAAAAAGAAATAATTAAATATAGGGAATGTTTTTTAGCATTTACTTGGAAAGTAACTACCTAGTTTCATGTGAAAAACATTTAATATTTAATCAGATATTAATGAACACATTAAATATCAAGCCACAGGCTTTGAGATATTAAGCATCTCTAGCTCAGCAACTAGCCAGTTGAACAAAGGTTCAGCCAAAGGCTTTGTGAAGATGTCAGCTAGTTGCAGCTCAGTGGGAACGAAATGCAACTCAATATCTCCCTTCATTATATGATCCCTGATAAAATGATACATGATATCAATGTGTTTGGTTCGAGAGTGAAGAACAGGGTTGTTGGAGATGGCAATGGCGCTGGTGTTATCACAAAAGATTAGTACTTTGTCATATAGGATCTCATAGTCAGCCAATTGACTCTTCATTTAGAGAACCTGAGCACAACAGCTAGCAGCAGCAACATATTCAGCTTCAGCTGATGACATGGCCACAGAGTTTTGCTTCTTTGCACTCCATCCAACCAATTTTCCTCCTAGGATTTGACAGCTACCTGAAGTACTTTTCCTGTCAATACAGCATCCAGCATAGTCTGAATCTGAATAGGCCTTGAGATCATAGCCTGGTTCCTTGGGATACCATAGACCTAGGGAGGTTGTTCCTTTGAGATAACTGAAAATTTTCTTAACAGCCACTAGATGGGATTCTTTTGGGTTAGCTTGGTACCTTACACAGAGACATGTGGAGAATTGGATATCAAGAAGACTGGCTATTAAATACATGAGTGACCCAATCATGCCTCTGTATAAAGTCTCATTAACAGAGACCCCTGACTCATCAGGACCCAAGTTGTTGGGTGGAAGCATGGGGCATTTCACTGATGCACAATCAGCTAAGTCATATTTTTTAAGTAAATCTTTAACATACTTTTCTTGACAAATTGAAATTCCTTAGGACATTGTTTAATTTGAAAACCCAAAAAGTAAGTTAATTCACCCATCATACTCATCTCATTTTTCTTAGTCATTAATTTAGCAAAATGTTTACTAAGATTAACATTAGTTGACCCAAAGATGATATCATCCACATAAATCTGCACAATGATGAAATCACTCCTATCCTTGAAGGTAAAGAGTGTTTTATCAATGGAACCCCTGATAAATTTATTTTCAGTTAAAAAATTAGATAGAGTTTCATACCATGCTCTTGGCGCTTGTTTCATCCCATACAATGCTTTGTGTAGTCTGTACACATGATTAGGAAACTCGCTGTTCTCGAATCCTTCAGGTTGTTCAACGTATACTTCCTTAGCCAAATATCCATTGAGGAAGGCACTCTTAACATCCATCTGATACACAGTGAAGTTCATATATCCAGCATAAGCAAGGAAGATTCTAATAGATTCAAGTCTTGCCACAGGTGCAAAAGTTTCATCATAATCAATCCCTTCCGTCTGTGTATACCCCTGTGCAACCATCCTAGCCTTGTTTCTAATGATGTTTCCAATTTCATCCATCTTGTTTCTATAAATCCATCTAGTGCCTGTGATGTTCTTACCAGGTGGAGCTAGCATTAGAGTCCATACCTTGTTCCTTTTGAACTGATTACTTTCTTCCTGCATAGCAGCTACCCACCTGATATGAGTGATTTTACTCATATCAATTATATCTTAAAACAATGAATAAATGCATAAAATGTTCAAATATTTCCTTGTATATGCTTGTTTTGTTGTTTGATGTGTGTAGGTACCAAGTTCACGAAAATCGACAAAAACCGGCACGAGTTTGAAGAAAAGACCGTCAAAGCCAAAAATAAGCTCGGTTTTAGCGGATTTAAATTTATGAAGGACTTTTGGGCCAAGTGGGTCCCACGTGGACTTAATGGGCTTGAAAGCCCATTTAAAGGGTTAATAAGTTATTCATGGTTAAATCTTATGCTAAAGGCCCAATTACAAACCCATAGTGATAATAATGGGACGGATAAGATTTTATTTACTTGGGCCAAAAACCCAATTCATTTCGTTAGAATTTAAATGACCAAAAGCCCATTAAAGTTATTTTAACTTTGGACGGTTATCAAGTTGGAATAATTTTTCACTCAGAATTTTAGTCAAACAAACACACCCCACTTTCTCTCGTTTTCGATACAAACGAAGTCAAAAATACCCCATTCACACAACACACATTAATGACCTTTCGATACATCCTATGCTTCATCTTCTTTATCACTTTCTTCCCCAAAACCTGTAAAAAACTTCATTATTCAAAAACCCAAGCAAGTAAATAAATATTGGTGATTTATCTAGTTCGAGTGTGTGATACACACGAGTGGGGATTTAATTCCCCATTCTTTTCGGAGATTGAAGATGGGTGTAAGCTAAGTGATGTGGCACTCTCTCTCATTCCTGAGTGGGTGAAACACTTCACAACTCACAAATCCTCCAATCATTGGATACCACGTCATTTGAGAGAAAGCACAAGAAACATATATGCTCGCCACGGGGGCAATCCGTGTGAGGATGGGTGCGTTTTAACCCTTGGATCAAAACAGAAAGGAGAGATAAGAAGATGAAGGGCTGTGATCATCATATCATCACCAACAACTTCCATCCCCCACCTCTCGGTTCAACTATATATAAACCCATGTTCTCAATGTATTTCTTCATCCCTTTTTCTAGTTTAGAGTTATGATGATAGTTTGTAGTTAGGATATTTTTCAGTTAAATGTTGTAATCTGTATTATTATTTGAGTTTAATAAAAGTTTATTTTCATAAATTGTTGTCTGATATTTTACTATTTTGTGTTGATCTTGTTCAATGAGACTCACGTTTTTTATAACATGTTTACTTAATTTTATGAATCAATAAAATCCAATCTACAAATGTTGAATGCTTATTGTCATTTTGTTTAAGCTTCTTAAATAGCTTTAATGAATGATAAAAACTAGTCAGGGGAATCAATTTATCCACTGATAAATTGTGAAAAAATTGGCGAGAAGATGTTGATTTACATAAATTCAGATTGTTCGATATTTGGAGGTTCTTAACTGGCGATTTGGTTAAGTTGGCTCAGCGCCACACTTCGTCTCAACGGTTTTCTTCAAGTAACGGTTAAGCTCGTTTTTATCTTTTTAAATGTTTAGTTTAATCTGTTTGTTTAATATATTTAAGGATTTGATGTGGTCTAGGAATCTGCTTGTTTTCGAGACGTATGACATTGGATTTGTTTAGGTTTAGAAGTAAGAATATGTTTGAATCTAATTGCCATTAAGTAGTCGGTTCCCGAGTTGTTGAAGTGCTTACTGTCTCTGTAATCTGATTCGGCTTATATTCGTTAAGCTTAGTTTGTTTGCTATGATTGAATTTGTGTCTAGCATCTTGGAACTTTAAGTCGAGTTTTCTGTTTATTCTATTTTATCTGTAGACTTTTTATCTGAATCTAGGGAGATGAATTATAGTCGGTTAACGGAGATTGAACTGTTTCTTTAAGCTGTTGAAACGTGTTGGTTTATTGATGATCTGTTAGATCTGATATTAGTTAGTAGTGCTAGATAATCGGTCTTAGCGTGCTTGATATTCATATCTGCTTAACGTTTTTGAAACTGCTTAAACTTATAAAATTGAGTCGTGCGATTCTATGGTTTAAGGAGTATGTTGTTTGTAGTCTGATTTACAGAGGTATGCTTCGTGTTGATAATCATGAAGTTGCCACATAGTTGTGTAGTTTTCGTTTTGCTGATTATAGTTTAAACTGATTTGAGTTAATGATACATTATGATTTTGCTTTATATTGATAACTGTTACATGTTATTTTTGATGAATCAATAGTTGGTTTAAATGATTCCAAAGAGATATACTCTAATTTTCAGTTTTAGTTTTACAAATCTATTAACTTGACTGTGATGTTGATTTCGCATACTTGCTGATTGATTATTATTGTTAAAGTTTAGTTAGTTTAGAGGCTCGTTTTGGTCTCAGCTTTGACTGTCTTTGTTTTCGTTTGGCTCTAGAGTGCTGTTAAAAATTCGTTTGCCCTGCCACTTTAAATTGCTGAGTCTGTATCCTGCTTATTTCTGAACTTGGGGAATGGAACTACTTTGCTGAATGACTGATTGAATTGCTGTCTATTTACTCTAATAATCTTATTGTAATGTTTCAATGCTTTTTGAGATACTGCCATATTGATTTATTTGCCACAAATAATTAACATAAAAAATATGATATCAACAGGTCTCGAACTCGAGACCTGTCGTTCGTTTACCAAGTGCGTTGTCCAACTTGGCTGGCCTCACTTTTTGGTTTTTATATGAGATTAGAGTTTATTATACCATATTCGAACTGACATTAAAAGAGTTTATACACGTTTTCTTTTATTCACGGTTTAAGGTTTAAAAGATTATTAGATTTTACTACTTTTTTATAATAAATGGTTAATCTAGTTTTTGACAAAAGAAATTATTAGATTAAATTAAATATATAATAATAAAAAAGTAATTTAATAATAAATAAATAAAATCAAATAAAAATATATTTTATTATTTTTAGAAATTTAAATTGATTTTATAAATTAGTTTTTAGATTTTAACTAATTTAGTTTTAAATAAAATTAGTTTTAAAATAGATATTGTTAATTAAAAAGTAAAACTATTTTTTTTTAAAAATAGATTAAATTAGTTTATAATTTTAAATAGTTTTTAAAAATTGTTTAAATAAATTTTTAATAGTGAAAGTGTTTTTAATTAAATAGTTTAATTTCAAAATAGTTTAAATTATATATAGTTTAAATAATTGTCTATTAGATTTTATTTTTAGGAAACGATTCATGCACTTTAGGATTTTTAAAATTGGTAGAATTAATTGTAGATTAAAAACCGAAAACTAATTCAAATAAATTGTCCAAATCGAAACAAAACGTCTCAAATTCACTCGATCTTCGTGTACAACGAACTTGGTTCATCACGTGTTTAATTGAATCCGTCATTGGTAATTTTAGACTATTACATTTTCCTAAAGGTAATTTTCTAATTTACCCTATAACGTATCTTAATTATCACATATACTATCACGATCACATCAAAAATTTTGGCGCCGCTGCCGGGGATCTTGTGTACGATTCGTTTTCGTTGAGATTTGTTGATCGTTGATTTGAAGACCCTTTCCGTCCTCGGAAAGTTTTGATTGATTTATGAAAAATACCAAAAATAATCTTCTTAATCCTCTGTCGTGTTTAATTCTTTTTCTCCTCACCCTCTAAATTTTAATTCTTCCATGAATTCCTTCGTCGATTGTGTTGGGTGTGGAGAACCGTTATATGGTTTTTTACCATGTCGGTGGTGCACGTGTGAGCGTTGTGGAAATGACTTACGAAACGATGTACGAGTTGGATTTTGTCCTTCTTGTAATGAAATTACTTCATGTGGAAAACCGAATTTTTCGAATAATCCTCTCGATTTCAATCCACCTCCACACCCCACATACGAGACACCCTCGTGTGAGTTTTGTGGAAACGATTCTCATTTGGTGATGATTGTTCGCATCGATTCCCGCTTAATTACGAGCAAGAACCGAGCTACAATCAAAACTTTAATGATAATTGTTATCCACAAGATTTACCGAGTTTATCACAACAACATCTTTGTTGTGAGTATTGTGGAGGTCCTCACGAGAGCTTTAATTGTCAACCGAGGGATAATAATTTTTATGAGCCCTTTTCTCGCGTGAATGAAAATTTTAAACGACTTGAAATGATGTTCCAACAAATAATGAATCAAAGAAATGTGGAAATTGTTGAAAAAGCATTGAAGATATGTTGCTAGAAAAAAGACAAATTAATCAAGAGATTAATCACATAACTAATGATTTGGGAAGTCGTAGATTTCATGGAGAAATAATTGATGAGGGATTTAAAAGAGATTGTGAACTTAAGATTAGACAACTCTCGCAAGATTATAATAGATTAAGCATTGAAATTCGTGAGAAAGAACGAGCTCAAGCGGAAGCAAGATACCTTGCTAATCGTGAACTCGAGCGTTCTCTTCTTTTGGATGATGACGAGGATAGTACTATTTCTTTGAGAGATCTTATTGCTCTACATCCTTCGTCTAGTGCAATCGTACTTCCTTTTCATGTCTTGCCGGCTAAGGAGCCCGAGGATTCTCCCATCCTTGATGATGAGGAAATCTCTCATGACATCACCACTCCTATTCATGATTCTTCCACCATAGAACCCGAAAATTCTCTAAGCAAGGGGGACGAGCATATTAACACTATTCTTGTCCAAAACCCGAGAGAGTTTGAAGGTATTTCCAATGAGATGTATGATTTGCCGCATTGTGATGACTCTACTTCTTCCATTCACTTTGATATTTTCTCTAATTCTAATGATGAAAATTGTGATGGAAATGAAGATTTTGAGAATGATTCTACTTCTAGTGAATTTTCTAATGAGGAGTTCTCCGATGAACTTTCTTATAAAGATGACATTCACGATTTGGATTTTGAGGGGTTTACCGATGAACCTACTCTTCTTCACCCATTTCCACCGGGAAATGAGGATGATAGTGATCCGGTATTTGAGAGGTTCACTTTTGAACTTGCTCCTTTAGACCCATTTCCACTGGGAAATGAGGTTGATTTGACTATTCCGATCCTTGAGAAGTTCACCGATAAACTTACTCATTTAGATGTGGAGGACGTGATTCTTCGCGAGAAGTTATCCAACGTCTATCTTCTCATTTCTAGGATCGAGGCTTTGAATTCTAAGCCTAATGCCAAGTCTTTCTCTCCATCTCCTACTCCCGTTGAGGATAGTGATCCGCTTATGGAGGAGATTGACACTTTTCTTGCTTCTAATGATTCGATACCACCGGGTGTTGATGAAATCGACCCAAAGGGTATGCTCTCTTTTTAGAGAATTTACTTGATGATGATTTCGTCCCAAGTCCTCCTCCCACCCACTTTGACCCTAATGTGCGGGGTTTTCACGTGTCTCATATTGAGTACCATGAACCGATTGATCACATTTCTAAGGGTGAAATGGTCGTTAAAGCAAAGAATGTTGATTCCACTTTGGATGAAACTTTTATCCCACCATTACCATGTGCTTTATATGATCTTGAATTAGCATGGGGGGACGACACCGTGTTGTCTATTCCTTTCTCCACCGAGGACGAGGTATTCGACCCCGAAATTGTTGATTTAGGGAAATCTCGGCCTTTCACCAATGCAATAATTGAAATACTTTTTAATCATCTTGGTGCGAGTTTATCTCGGGGAGCATGCTACATCCATTTAGTGATTTGTGACTACCATCTCTTTTTGGAGATTTGTGTTGGAGTTTTATCCTTTCGGTTGTCATCCGACAACGAGGATGAGATCTTTGACCCCGGTATCGTGCTTTACTATGGATTTAATTCCATTATGCCGGTTTTCACCACTTTCCCTAAGGACCAATGAATGCGGGGATCGAGTTGAGCTGATGACTCGGTGAACAAAAACGAGGTGCCTTGTGGGGGAGTCTCATATATTCTATCTTCTTTCTATTTTCTAACACTAATAAGGCTTGATCTTTCAAGCTCGTGCTCGTGTTTTATTGTGTTGTGAATCTTAGGTATGACCCTAATCATTGAAGACTCTCGTGTTTGGTTTTTGCCGGTCCACTTGATCGTCCATTCTTTGAATGCCAAAAGGGGCACACTCTCTATTTTTGATTTTTATCGACTAACGTTTTATCTTGAGGCATAATTAATAAACGGCTTATAGATTTGCGTACTCTTTCCATGCTAGGATTTTGCATTAGACTCTTCGTATTTTAGCAAGGGGTTGTTACTCTTAAGCTAAGAAACATTGAGGACAATGTTTGGTTTTAGCATGGGGGAGTCAATCGATATAATCGCTTGCAATTGCTTTTGTCGTGTCCAAACATAATATTTTTCTCGTTTTTCAATAAAATTTTAAATTTTTAGTGTTATTTTTAAGTTTTAATAAAGAAAATAAGTGCTTTTGACACAAATGTAGGCTTTCCGTTGGTGAAAATAAAAATAGTTTTTGACTCGACACGGTTTTTACCTTAGCTTTTCCTTAACGTATTTGAATTAAGTTTTGCTAGGCTTTTATATAGGGAGCTTTAAAACGCGAAAGTCTTAATTCATACGGGTTAAGAACAAGAACTTTTCACAAGTTCCTATAATTGATCCTAGAAAGTCGTTTATCAAGGGAACTTTAAAACGCAAATTCTAAAACTTGAAAAAGTATAAGAAGATGCAAGATCCTATAGATGACTTGAAAACCCAAAACTTTGATTTAATAGGCTAAGTATCCATTGATTTCACATTTTTGAAATTTTTCGATATGGAGAACAAGAGATGATAGATTTCAATCATAAGTTTCTAAGTTAATTCTTCTTTGTGCAAGTATTTTTGTGTTTGATTTAATCTCATCGTATTTACTTTCCACACTTGAATAATAATTGCTTAATAAATGAAGTTTTTAGCGGTTTAGGCTTGATATCTTAACTCGTAACTCCTTCTTTTTCTTCCCTTGTAATTAAAGTGAGAACACATTAAGGGTGTCAGCGTCATGGGCTTTTGATCATGGGATTGCGGAAATTTGGCTTACTATACATATCATATTAATAAATAAGAATAAATAAAAACATGTTCTCTAGGAGCCTTCGGGTGGGAGTCATGTAGCACTAACTTTGTCATTAGAGCCTTAGGGTGTATGTCAAGGGGACGTGTTGAATAAAAATTGCTTCATCATCATGAGCCTTAAGGTGGGATGGTGATGTCAATTCCTTTATTTTTGTCCAAGGAGCCTTCGGGTGTGGATTTTAAATAAGGAGCACGATTTCATCTTAAAGAGCCATAAGTTGATATGATGTGATTGTTGCTAACTCCATTAATAAATTCATAATTGACTTTGGAGGTTTTTATTTTTGCTTTTAAGTAGCCATATTAGCCAAATTTCGGGTCCGGGGATTTATCCCTCAAATCGTGTTAAGTTATCCTTGATGTGGGCTTTCTTTAGTGACAACGGTTTTTGAAGTCGAGGTTAGGTTTTGAGTGTTGAGTTTACACCGTTCTTGCCTTCATTTTTGGACTAATTAATATCAAATAAAGTCAAATGAGCCTCGTGAATGACATTTAAAATCTAGAGATACAATTAGGAATAATAGGAGATTGAGTTTAACACAAATTACTTGTATGAGTTGGTTTAATTTTAGGGCTTATGATTGACAATGATCTTATTTTTGCACTTGGCATGGAAAAGTGAAAAGTCGGGGACGATGAATCTATTTGAGTTTTATGATCCTAAAAGTTATTTTTCAAATAATGAAAGTTTTGCATTATGTCTTTGCAAAATAAAGTTTCAAAAGTTGAATAAAAGTGTAGTTAGTAGTTTTATTTTTGTCATTGCGTGAGGACACGACAATTGTTTAGCAAGGGGGGGTTTGATATGAGTGATTTTACTCATATCAATTATATCTTAAAACAATGAATAAATGCATAAAATGTTCAAATATTGCCTTGAATATGCTTGTTTTGTTGTTTGATGTGTGTAGGTACCAAGTTCACGAAAATCGACAAAAAGTGGCACGAGTTTGAAGAAAAGATCGTCAAAGCCAAAAATAAGCTCGGTTTTAGCGGATTTAAATTTATGAAGGACTTTTGGACCAAGTGGGTCTCACGTGGACTTAATGGGCTTGAAAGCCCATTTAAAGGGTTAATAAGTTATTCATGGTTAAATCTTATGCTAAAGGCCCAATTACAAACCCATAGTGATAATAATAGGAAGGATGAGATTTTATTTACTTGGGCCAAAAACCCAATTCATTTCGTTAGAATTTAAATGACCAAAATCCCATTAAAGTTATTTTAACGTTGGACGGTTATAAAGTTGGAATAATTTTTCACTCAGAATTTTAGTCAAACAAACACACCCCACTTTCTCTCGTTTTCGATACAAACAAAGTCAAAAACACCCCATTCACACAACACACATTAATGACCTTTCGATACATCCTATGCTTCATCTTCTTTTTCACTTTCTTCCCCAAAACCTGTAACAAACTTCACTATTCAAAAACCCTAGCAAGTAAATAAATATTGGTGATTTATCTAGTTCGAGTGTGTGATACACACGAGTGGGGATTTAATTCCCCATTCTTTTCGGAGATTGAAGATGGGTGTAAGCTAAGTGATGTGACACTCTCCCTCATTCCTGATTGGGTGAAACACTTCACAACTCACAAATCCTCCAATCATTGGATACCACGTCATCTGAGAGAAAGCACAAGAAACACATATGCACGCCACGGGGGCAATCCGTGTGAGGATGGGTGCGTTTTAACCCTTGGATCAAAACAGAAAGGAGAGATAAGAAGATGAAGGGCTGTGATCATCATATCATCACCAACAACTTCCATCCCCCACCTCTCGGTTCAACTATATATAAACCCATGTTCTCAATGTATTTCTTCATCCCTTTTTCTAGTTTAGAGTTATGATGATAGTTTGTAGTTAGGATATTTTTCAATTAAATGTTGTAATCTGTATTATAATTTGAGTTTAATAGAAGTTTCTTTTCATAAATTGCTGTCTGATATTTTACTATTTTGTGTTGATCTTGTTCAATGAGACTCACGTTTTTTTATAACCTGTTTACTTAATTTTCTGAATCAATAAAATCCAATCTACAAATGTTGAATGCTTATTGTCATTTTGTTTAAGCTTCTTAAATAGCTTTAATGAATGATAAAAACTAGTCAGGGGAATCAAGTTATCCACTGATAAATTGTGAAAAAATTGGCGAGAAGATGTTGGTTAACATAAATTCAGATTGTTCGATAGTTGGAGGTTCTTAACTGGCGATTTGGTTAAGTTGGCTCAGCGCCACACTTCATCTCAACAGTTTTCTTCAAGTAACGGTTAAGCTCGTTTTTATCTTTTTAAATGTTTAGTGTAATATGTTTGTTTAATATATTTATGGATTTGATGTGGTCTATGAATCTGCTTGTTTTCGAGATGTATGACATTGGATTTGTTTAGGTTTAGAAGTGAGAATCTGTTTGAATCTAATTGCCATTAAGTAGTCGGTTCCCGAGTTGTTGAAGTGCTTACTGTCTCTGTAATCTGATTCGGCTTATATTCGTTAAACTTAGTTTGTTTGCTATGATTGAATTTGTGTCTAGCATCTTGGAAATTTAAGTTGAGTTTTCTGTTTATTCGATTTTATCTGTAGACTTTTTATCTGAATCTAGGGAGATGAATTATAGTCGGTTAACGGAGATTGAACTGTTGCTTTAAGTTGTTGAAACGTGTTGGTTTATTGATGATCTGTTAGATCTGATATTAGTTAGTAGTGCTAGATAATCGGTCTTAGCGTGCTTGATATTCATATCTGCTTAACGTTTTTGAAACTGCTTAAACTTATAAAATAGAGTCGTGTGATTCTATGGTTTAAGGAGTATGTTGTTTGTAGTCTGATTTACAGAGGTATGCTTCGTGTTGATAATCATGAAGTTGCCACATAGTTGTGTAGTTTTCGTTTTGCTGATTATAGTTTAAACTGATTTGAGTTAATGATACATTATGATTTTGCTTTATATTGATAAGTGTTACATGTTATTTTTGATGAATCAATAGTTGGTTTAAATGGTTCCAAAGAGATATACTCTAATTTTCAGTTTTAGTTTTATAAATCTATTAACTTGACTGTGATGTTGATTTCGCATACTTGCTGATTGATTATTATTATTAAAGTTTAGTTAGTTTAGAGGCTCGTTTTGGTCTCAGCTTTGACTGTCTTTATTTTCGTTTGGCTTTAGAGTGCTGTTAAAAATTCGTTTGCCCTGCCACTTTAAATTGCTGAGTCTGTATCCTGCTTATTTCTGAACTTGGGGAATGGAACTACTTTGCTGAATGACTGATTGAATTGCTGTCTATTTACTCTAATAATCTTACTGTAATGTTTCAATGCTTTTTGAGATACTGACATATTGATTTATTTGCCAAAATAATTAACATCAAAAATATGATATCAACAGGTCTCGAACTCGAGACCTGTCGTTCGTTTACCAAGTGTGTTGTCCAACTTGGCTGGCCTCACTTTTTGGTTTTTATATGAGATTAGAGTTTATTATACCATACTCGAACTGGAATTAAAAGAGTTTATACACGTTTTCTTTTATTCACGGTTTAAGGTTTAAAAGGTTATTAGATTTTACTACTTTTTTATAATAAATGGTTAATTTGGTTTTTGACAAAAGAAATCATTCGTTGGCTGAGGCTGACTCTGAGTCATGAATTTGCTGTCTAGTAGTAACCCCTGCATTAGGTTCCCCAATAATGTCGACAAGAAGAATGTGTTGATCTCTTGACCATTTAGTTTGGGGAGATGGGGAATCATAGACATGGACATCTATGGAGGTAGCTAACACTATTTGAGTTTCATCCTGCTGAATAGGAGGACTTTCTTCAAAGATGACCTCAGTATCTGTGTCAACTTCAGCTATATCCAGGGGCACAGATTCATTGTCAGCATGAGAATCTTCAGGGATTTGAAGAATTGGTGAGTCATCTTCAGCAGTTGAGGAACAAGGACTACAAGAAGGTTTTGGTTCTTCTTCATCAAGTCCCTGAGAAGAGGGAACTTCAATGTTGTGTGTTGATAGAGGGTCAAATGCAGGAACATAAGGAGTGAGAGTGTTGGTGTGATGATGGTGATGACAGGGAGGTCTTGGTTCTGAGAATTCATCACTTGGGAAAGACACATTTTCATTAAAATCAATTTCATCATCCTCTGTTCCTGATCTCTATATAACGTCATCATCTTCATTAAATCTGACATGAAAGGTTTCTTCTACTTCTTGTCTTCTAGTATTGAATACTCTGAAGGCATTGGCAGTTGGAGAGTATGCAAAGAAAAAACCATCATCAGCCTTTTCATCAAATTTTCCAATTTTATCCATGTAGTTATAAATAAACACAGGGCATCCAAAAACATGGAAATAGATGACATCTGGAGCTCTATTTCTGAAAACTTCATAGGAAGTTTTGCCATGTCTCTTGACAATGATTGACCTATTTTGAGTGTAGCATGCAGTGTGAACAGCTTCTCCATAAAATTGCTTTGGTAAAGTTGCACCGTTTAACATAGTTCTGGCTGCTTCATTCAGAGTCCTATTTCTTCTTTCAGTCACACCATTTTGTTCAGGGATGCCAGCTGAAGATAAGTTTTGTGAAATTCCCATTTCATCACAAAAGAATTCAAGTTGTTGATTCTTGAATTCAGTACCATTATCACTTCTTAGAGCTTTGACTCTAATATCATTCATATTTTCAACCTGTCTGATGAAGGACATGATAGTATTAGCTGCATCACTTTTCCTTCTGAGGAAGAAAATCCATGTATACCTTGAAAACCCATCAACTATGACCAAGGTATATTTGTTGTGATTAATGGTCTGAGGTTTGACAGGCCCAAACAAATCCATGTGAAGGAGATGTAAGCACTTGTCAATAGAGAATGATTGCCTGGTCTTAAAAGAAGACCTGTGATGCTTTCCCTTGACACAAGCTGAACAAGTATTGTCTTAAAAAAGTCACTGAAGGTAGACCAGCAACCAGGTTTTGTGTGGCTATCTTGTTGATGTTATTAAAGTTGAGATGAGACAGTCTTTTGTGCCACAACCAATTGACACTTTCTGAGGCTTTGGCTAGAAAACAGTTGGAGCTATCTTTAGAGCAAGTAGCCATGTTGATGACATACACATCTCGCCTTCTTGGTGCAATAAGCACCACATCATTGTTCTTGTTGAATATGGTTCCATGTGTCTTAGTAAACAAAACCTTGTAGTCAGCATCACACAATTGGTTGATGTCAACAAGATTGTGCTTAAGACCATTCACATATGCAACCCTTGTAAATGTTATCCCATTGCAGTTCACTGAGCCGTATCCCTCTATGTCGCCTGAAGAGTTATCCCCAAACACCACTTTAGGACCCAGATCCTTTGAGTATCTATGCAGGTATTTTCGAATCCCTGTCATGTGTCTAGAACAGCCACTGTCTAGATACCATACCAATTCCTTAAGATGTTTCTGCACAGATACATAGAAACTGTTGTATATTGTAAATCTTGCTTATGTTTTAGAGAGAGAAAGAGATAGAAAGATGGTGGATTTCACACTTCTAGAGAGAGAGAGAGTAATGTAACTATGTGTTATTTGAAATGAAAACCACACCCTCTCCATCAAAGGAGAGGGCTTTTATACCAAGTCCACAAAGTAGGCTTGGTTTACATTTTGGGCGCCGACCCATACATCCCATGGGCTCAGTTTGGGCTTTGTATAATAACTATAAGTAAACTAAAATACGAGCTACTATTATATCTATTGTTGGAGTGACCGAACCTTTATAATACGTAAAACGTATTTCCAACAATCTCCCCCTAAGGGAGGTCACTCTAAACAAGGGCGTTACCCGGGTTACAATAATAAAATAAACCTAGCATACTATGCTTGTCTTGAGCTCGCAGTCTACGTCTTTCTTTTCTTTTTCTTTTCTTGTGAATAGGTTGATGTGATCTTTAATATAAATCTTGAGCATGGATCTCTTGCCTTTGATCTTGTGCATCACTTGTGATCTTTGCCTCTTCGTGACTTCATTTCCCACATACTTATACCTTTGTAATTCTTGAAAGCTTCAGAGTTTGATACAGCGAAAGACTTAACTTTTAGACTTTCTTGAATTTGTTGTAGTAGAAAATATAAGTATATGGGGACGACTTCTTCTCGGTCACCGCAACGCGACCGTCTTCGAATGCCGCAACATAAGTAGAAACGAATGAATGGCTTTGAACATTTCATTCTAATTCGGTAGCATTTTACCTCCGGTCGGTGAAGACCGTTAGACGATATAAAATATTGTACTTGTGGCAGGTAGATTTAATTAAAAAGATCCTTGACAAGATTTCGCGGGTAAACCCGTTCTCTTTACTCGACCGTCCAAAGCTGACTGCGAACGTAAAGAGTGAATCATTTGGATAAAATTATCCGCATGATTGAAGCCGTCAATTCCGATTCCTGGAACAAGTGAAATTCAATTAAGAATCGCACCATCGTTGCTTTTCAGTTGTCACGAGCTTGATTCATACAGAATCTTGCAAGTTACCTACCAAGTGCTGTTTGATGTTAACACTAGAAGGATTTCCACTCATCACTGTGAGCACTTAAGAGTGTCACTCTGAGTGTTCTGGCAAGATCACTGAGATATTGCGTAGAGGCCTGGAACGTGTTTAAATTCAATTCAGAATAAAATAGCTGTTGCTTTCCAGTTATCACAAGTTTGATTCATAAAGAATCGCACAAGTCACCTACCATGAGATTTTTGATATTCGCTCAAGAAGGATTTATATCTTCATTGTAAGTACTTTCGTACTACTCGGATGTTCAGGCAAGATCATGAAGATTTTGCGTAGGACTCTTAATATCTTTCTTATTTTTCACAGTGTGTGAAGAAGCAAGGAAATATGGAAGTATGTCCTAATGAGATATTTGATGATCTCAAATGGCTCTAGACTCTATCGTGCATTTTGGATTTTAGTGATCGGAGGCTGGAGAGGAGTGCCACCTTTTCAATATCAATATATTTGGAGTGAATAAATCGATAGATAATGTATTGTCTCCGTGTGAATAAAAAAATACATTTTAAGAGATATCTGAGTTAGCTGGGAAGGGTTGTGCAATGCATCACTGGGTCCATGATGTCTATCTTCAATATCGAGCATCATTAAAATGATCTCAATAGCATATGTGTTGACCCGGTTTCTGCCTAAGGTTGTAAGGAGGGCTTCTTTCTTTACACCCTTTATCTTTACAATTCTTTTTCATTCTTCAACCCCTTCAATGCTTACCAATACATCATAACTAGCACCTTGTTGTGATTGTTCCAGTGCTAACTTAAGTACTTGGTCGGCATTCAGCTACGTTCACAATCTTTCTCCATCTTTCCTAAGGACTACTATTTCTAGCTATGGAATGTCCTTGGGAAGATTCCTCCGGTTTTGGAAGAATCATTGGACTTAACCTATCCTACCATCCTTATGTCACCACAATCTTCATTGTCGTGAAATAAATGGGTTTAGGGTAAGTATATGTCACCATGAAAATCCATTTTGGTAAAGCAAATCCATTTTGCTCCCCTTTAACATATGCCACGATATTCGAAAATATTTCGCACATGTCGGGATGAGCTATCACGTTAAGTCAAACCATTTGAGATAATTTCCCATATACAATCACATTTTCTCCCCCATATTAAAAATATTAACCCAGTTGATGTTTTAAATATCAATTGATTTAATGAAGTTTTAACAAAATTTTTGGGAAGAAAAATGCAAGTCCTTTTAATCTTCATGAGACCACTTTGTGAGAAATGATACCGATTTGTAACATGATCATATATTCACTATATTAGAATAAATTGACAAGGTTGGACCTGATTGATAAGAACATCATATGATAAGATCAAATGGTTCTTGTTCACAAATGTGGGTCTCCTCGTCACGTCTGAAGTCATCTCTTGACACCATATGTACGATTGGTATTCTTGTCTTGACACCAGTTTGTGAACTTTGCACTTTCGGCATCAAAGATTCTGAATGCTTGACAATTTCTCCCCCTCAATTGTTGACCCGTGTTCTATTGACAGAGCTGTAGTCGTCGTGTGAGTAGTCGCATCGTCGAGTATGTAGATACCATTGTAGATAGCTATGGTTGTAGAGATGATAGCTTCATAAAAACAAGACTTCTCTTGTTTTAACAAATAAATGCACTGAATCGTACATATATTTGTGTTAGACCAAGTTATAAAGTAAACTTGATCTCTTACAAGGTTTTAAAGTAAACCTTGCCCGAGAAAATTAATTCCCGTTTGTGAGCCAAAGCTTTCATAAGAAATACTTGACTTTAATGTGAAAACCGGGTTGCAGTTTGAAATAACTACAAGCCATATAGGCATGTTTTATGAAATATTTACAACTTTTGTACGAACTCTATTTATGGCGCCGTGTCAATATTAATCAACATTTCTAAGGCAGTAAATATTATCGTACCAAAAGACATGCCTAAAGTAAAAATATTTTTGGATTTTTATGAATTTTTCAATTTTTATGGTTTTTATATGGTTTTATATTTTGCATTTTGCGTTTGTGGATATAAATATAAATAATATATACAGATGATCACCAATGATACGGAGAATAGTTTACCACCACTATTCTTTCGCTTCATCTGCCAATTCCTTTAGAATCTCAGGCGAGAAAGTTCTCATTCCTAGCTTGTCGGCCAAAAATTCATTTCGAGCGCGATCTAAAGCCTTCGTGAAAATATCCGTCAATTGATACTCAGACAGGACAAAGTAAAGCTCGATCACTCCATTTTCCACTTGCTCCTTGATAAAGTGGTAGCGAATGTCAATATGCTTCGACCGAGAGAATTTAACATTGTTGCAGCATAATGCAATTGCACTCTTGTTGTCGCAGTACATCAGAGTTTTGTTGAAACCTAGACCATAGTCGGTTAATTGCGATCTCATCCAAAGATTTTGAGCACAACAACCGGCCATAGCTATGTATTCTGCTTCTGTACTTGAAATTGCAGCGCTTTTCTGCCTTTTTGATGCCGAACTGATTAGTCGATCTCCTAGTAGTTGCAAAGTTCCACTCGTGCTACGCCTAGTATCTTGACAACATGCGTAATCCGCATCTGTATATGCCATGAGTTCAACCAAAGAGTCGTTCGAATACCAAAGTCCCCGATTAATGGTTTCTTTAAGATATCTAAAGATCCGTTTAACCGTAGTTAAGTGTAACTCAGTAGGCCGAGTTTGATACCGAGCACGCATACATATAGCAAACTGAAGATCAGGTCGACTGGCTGTGATATACAGAAGAGTACCGATCATTCCACGATAAAGTGTCGGATCAACAGCAATTCCATGTGGATCTGCATCTAGCTTAGTTCGTTCCACCATTGGAGTATCCACGGGGTCGCAAGATTCTATCTTATATTTCTTAAGAGATTCAAGGGCATACTTGGATTGATTGATAAAGATGCATCTGGGACTCTGAGATATCTAAAGTCCTAAGAAGAATGATACCTTGCCCATCATTTACATCTTAAACTTGGAAGACATGAGTGTCCCAAACTCATCGGATAAAATTTGGGTCGAGGCTGCAAGTATAATATCATCAACATATATTTGTACCATAATCATATCTTTACTTCGTTTCTGAATGAACAGCGTGGGATCTACCTTGCCTTTAGCGAAGCCTTGTGTAATGAGGAATTGTGACAATAGATCATACCATGCGCGTGGAGCTTGCTTCAACCCATAGAGAGCCTTCTTAAGCTTGTACACGTGGTTAGGATATGTAGAATTCAAAAAACCATCCGGCTGTTGGACATAGACCTCTTCCTTGATTTCACCATTAAGAAATGCCTTCTTCACATCCATTTGATAGACTATCATATTCACGTGGGCTGCATAAGCAAGGAATAGTCTAATAGCTTCCAAACAGTCAACAGGTGCAAAGGATTCCATAAAGTCGATGCCCAATAATTGCTTGTATCCACAAGCTACTAGTCGAGCTTTGTTCTTCAATATGCCGCCTAACTTGTCGAGTTTCACCTTGTAAACCCATTTCAAAGTGAGTAACTACACTTTATCTGGGCATGAGACAAGTTCCCATACATCAAGACGTATAAATTCATTAAGTTCTTCTTGCATAGCCTCTATCCAACAAGATTGGTAAAAGCTTCTTGCCATGTCTTAGGTTCAACTTCAGTGAGAAAAGCATCAAAATGACAAAACATTGCATTTTCTTGTAACTGACTTCGTGTGGATACCGGGCGATTAGGGTCACCAATAATAGAATCTATAGTATGATCCTTTGTCCACTTGCTGTCATGTTCACGAATCCGTGGATCGGAGTAGACCGTAGAAGGAGCTTCCTCTGAGGTGGACGACCCGGCTTGATTAGGGGCGGGAATTGGTACACCAAAGAATGGAAGTTCACGCATTTGAGCGAATTCCAAATCGTGATCATCATCATCCTCTTCATCATCAATAGGCATGACATGGGTAGTTGAAACATGTGTTGATTTAGAATTACTCGTTGAAGGTATATCTTGACCAATTGTAGGTGCAGATGTGTCTGATTGTGCTTCGGTTGCTGGAGCGACAACTTCGGTTACCGGAGCTATGACTTCAGGTTCTGGAGCAACAATACTTGGAGGAGTAAAGAATTCATCAAAGAACAGTTGAAACAACGTATCCCATTAATTCCTAGTAGGTGGTGTAAATGATGATGAAGTGGGGTTGTTTGGGACAAGACCAGAGCTAATGTTACTGGGTCCCATTTCATGAAGTGCGGGTTCAGAGCTGCTTTGCTCAGAAGCCATTGCTGTCAGCTCATCAAAATCAACATTCATAGTTTCGAGGATCTTGCGAGACTTACGATTGTAGATTCGGTATGCTTTATTTGCGGGTGCATAACCAATGAATATACCAATATCAGCCTTTGGTTGAAGTTTTCCCAAATTGTCACCATCATTATTTGGATAGCAAAGAGAACCAAATACATGAAGATATGATAAATCTGGTATTTTACCATGTAGAAGCTCATACGGTGTTTTACCATGGCGTTTTCAAACCAGTGACCGGTTTTGGGTGTAAACTGCTTTAGATACTGCTTCTGCCCATAAAAATAATGGAGCCTTAGCATAAATTAACATCGTTCGGGCTGCTTCCATAAGTGTGCGATTTCGCCTTTCAACGACACAGTTTTGTTGTGGAGTGCGAGCAACGGATGTTTCAAGAGATATGCCAACGTCTTCATAATACTTACGCAAGATTTGATTCACAAATTCGGTTCCATTATCTGTACGAATGCGTCGGACAATAGTATTGAGACGTACCTGAATCATCTTGAGAAAGTCGATGATGACTTTAGGTACATCAACTTTTGTTGCAAGGAACTTCACCCATGTAAACCGAGAGTAATCATCTACCATGACGAGGATGTACTTTTTGCCACCAAGACTTTCAACACGCATTGGCCCACAAAGATCCATATGCAACAAATAAAGTTTCTCTTGGTTGGTGTCTTCAGTCTTGGGTTTGTATGATTTCTTAGTGCTTTTCCCCATTGTACACGCGGAACACAAATGGTCCTTGTGAAATGAAAGTTTAGGAAGACCACGAACAAGTTTGTTTTTCGCCAAATGATTAATAGCGTCAAAGTTAAGATGAGATAACCGTAGATGCCATAACCATGACTTGGTCTTTGATGCTTTGGAGAAAAGACATACGGGAGAAGCGGCCATCATATCTTGTAGAGACAAAGTGTAAAAATTATTCCCTCGAGTACCTTTCAATAGATCCACCCCTTCGAAATTACGGATGAAGCAGGTATGCTCACGAAAAGCGACTTCAAGATTTGAATCACAAAATTGTCCTACAGAAAATAAGTTGTGACCGAGTCCTTCCACATAATACACTCTTGAAATAATAACATTCCCAATATGATATTCACCGTAACCCATTATCTTTGCAATATGATCATTTCTGAATCAAACCATACCAAAAAACTTGCTGACGAAATTTCTGAGCTGAGAGAGATCTCCGGTTATATGCTTGGAGCAACCAGAGTCCAAATACCAGAGAACAATTTGGACCACCTGTTTTCATCAACAACAGTAGACAATGCATTGGAAACTATTGGTTCCAGAGCGTTAGCAGATACAGATACAAAATTATAGAAATTGCTAACATTTGAGTTATCCTTTCGGTTCCAGCATTTTCTAATGTGAGTTTTACTAATAACGGGTTTTATTGTTCCAATTTTCTGAGGTTTTGGATTATTAGTGTGCACTACAGTGGGAGTAGACCTATTTAAAGGGCACTTGTTTCCTATAGTAGTGTCGGTGTTCCTAGTTAAAGGACACGCTTGTGTTTTGGTAGCCTTGGTACTCCTAGTTAAAGGGCACGCTTTCTTCACTGTAGTGGGAGTGATCCTAGTTAAAGGGCACGCATTTCCTACTATAGTGAGAGTTCTACCAGTGGGAAGCCACATCCAGCCAACTTGGGTTAACACTTTCCCAGTCAGTTTCTATTCTAAACCATTTATCCGGGCATTCATCTCATTCACATGGTCAATAAGGCAAAAATCATGACGACTAGAAAACATACATTCTTTACAGTTCTAACATTTCAAATTAGAATTCACAATAGGCTTAGAACACTGCACAACCGCAGAGCCTTTAGGTTTAGCTACATGATTCTTTTTATTCAAAACAGAAATAACATTCCTAGGGTAGGCTTCTACTTTCTTCTTCACTTGACTACTAGATGAGGGCAAGATCCTATCATTCTTCATGTTTCTTGTAAGCTTAGATCTTTGAGCCTTAGTAGTGGTGTTTTCTCCTGTAGAAGGCAACACAGAAATATTAGAAACTGATTTTGATTTTTCCTTATCTTTAGTGACCAATGTTTGAGATCGCTTAGTCCTAGGGCCCTTGTTAAATGGTGTGACGACTATGAGGTTCCTTTTGATAGCACTAGAGGACAATGCTGGAGGCGGTGGCTGCGTTATCCACAACATTCTTACCTTTGAGGGTACGAAGTGTTTCCTTTAACTCAGCCAAAGCCATATTTTTATCACAAATTTGTTCCCTCAAATCAGATATTTCAACCGACTTTCGATTCAATCGTTCAATCAAAGATTGATTATGTGCAGTGGTATTAGCACATGCGAGCTTTACTTAATCAAAGAGTCGTGTATGTTTCTGTTTTAAGTTATCAACTTTGGACAAAATCTTAGAAACTCGATTATCTAGATCAACTTTAAAAATCTCAGCGTCCTTCAGTACTTGCACACAGTTAAGCTCCTTAGATTTCTCTATGTCTATAGGCATTAATTTAGCAAACCTTGTCACTTGGCTGACACTGTGGTGTTTTAATATATTGATTTTCACATTCAAGCGAAATACAGTGTTGTTGAATCTCATCAAAACGTTTTGAAAGCAAAGTGTAAGAATCTTGAAGTTTTAAAAATTCAACGTCAGATTTGTGACAAGTACTATCTACCACATTATCCACAGATTCAATATTATGCACAATAGAATCATTAGCAACACTATTATTCACACAGACGGAAACAATATCAAACGACATCACTTGCTTCAGAAGCTGATCATTTTGGCGTGAAACACGTTCTATTTCAAGTAAACTGTTTTCATAAGCATCGTCCATTTCATTGAAAACACGTCTAACTTCTTCTATTTCCAAAAGCAAATCTTGATCAATATTACTAAGACAAGATTTAACATTCTTTACAAACGGAACAATTTCATCTCGAAACGCAGTTCTAGTGTGCTCAAAATTCCATTCACCTTCCGTTATGGCCGAATCCGTCATACGTTCCAAAATGACCTTGTCAAAATCAGCAAAGTATCGGTGCACCACATTTAAGTTAACGGACACCTTACTTACCGGTGGAATTAACTTAGTTAAATCCGTTTTGACAAGTGTAGAAGACGTACTAGGAAGATTTTCCGTTGACAAACTTTGGGGCACAAAAGCTGATAATTGAGCTAATTCCTTTTGTAAGCGAATGCGGGTCTTTTTAGAAAGTTGATCTTTATTATACTTATCATAATCAATCGCATGGAATTTTGAAAGCATTTTAGATTGAGTTTCTTCCGCAAGTGACTGTGTCTCCTCAGTACTACGAATATAAGGTGCTTCTTTTGGTTTGCCAATTAGGGTCATATCATAAAGACAAGGAATATATTTCTGAGCTTGTTTTGCATAACCGGGAATAGGTGGTAAATCTTGAAGACGCTTAAGTTCGAGTTCTTTAAACGATTTAGTTAAAAGATGAACCTTTTATGTGGAAGCATATTGTTTTAAAAGCTGTTGTTCTTTGAATTTAAGAAGTTTGGTAGCATTAATTTTCGATTCAGACTTTTTAGACTCGAGAGTTTCGAAATCCATTTTAAGTTTTTGAAATTTTTTGACAACTGACTCCTTTTCTTTTAATTCATTAGAAATATTAGCTTTTAATGATTCTATTTCTTTTAAGTGTTCAATCTTCTCAAAACAAAATTGGTCAAATTCAGAATAAGTTATTTTCTCTGCTTGAGGGACCATTTCAAAAGTTTTGACCTTTTCTTTATGCAACGCAAGCTCAGCAGTTAGGGTGGAATTCGTATCTACGGATTGTCTGAGAGCCATATGCATTTGATCAATAATATGTTTAGGCACCATGACCAAATCATGTTGAGCATAAGACGCCATACCCGTCGTAGCATTTGGTTGAGGTTCACTCAAATGTGTAGGATTCGTTACCACATCATTTGAGTTACTAGTTCCCGAATGTTGTTCAAGGTTGTCATTGTTATGCTCAACTTGATGTGGGTTATCATTATTACCAAGATTGGTTGTAGTTGGTACCTCACTGACGACATCAGAACTGTAGTGGGAGAGATTAGCAACGAGAGCAGCTTGGGCTGTGTGAATGTCATCACAATCCGAATCATATGCATCAAGATCATCTGCTTGATATGCTGCATTAGAAGTAGAAACGACTGCAATGCCTTCATTATCTGCTGCCCCTGGGTCTGCAAGAAATGCTAACTCCTCTGCATCCAAAAGCTTTCCCCTTTGACTGAGCATCGACCAAATACTTCTTCTCACGAAACCACGTTGCATCCCTTATCCTTTTCGGCTGAGTGCATTGCCTAGCCATATGACCTTTTCCTCGACAATTGTAGCAAGTCACAACCTTTTGAGGACCAACAGTTCTTCCATTTCCATTTGGTTGAGAATTCATAGCTTGAGCATTCATGGTCCTTGTAGAGGGTCCATATGAATTTTGCCTTCCTTGAATGGATTGGACCATCACTTGACCATCTTGAATAGTGGCTTGTTGGCGAGGATTAGAAGAAGTACGAAGCTGATTGTTTGTTGGTGGAAATCCTCTAGTTGCAACAAATTTTGACAAGTAGGCAGTGAGGTGGTTTAGAACATCAGTTGGCGTATCATTTGGAGTAAAGATCGGTGCTTCAATTGGTGGAAGTTCATTGGAGTAGAAGCCTTGTGCTTGTGGTGCTTCAAGTGGAAAATATCCTTGCTGAGGAGTATAGCCCATTGGAGGAGTGATAGCTTGTGGTGGTGATGCCTGATGTGTTGGTTGCTATGGATAAGGATGTGGAAGAACACTTTGTTGAAATGCTTGCTGTGGCATCATTACTGGTTGATAAGATGGTTGTTGTGGTTGCTGATAGGTGTGTTGTGGTTGTTGCTGCAAGTATGATGGTTGTTGATAAGTGTAAGCCATGTTTTGTTGGGGGGGTCATTTGTTGAGAAGCATACATTGCAAGTGGATCACGAACTTGTGGTGTTGACAACCGAGCCTCGATCACATGGCATTCGTGTTGTTGAAGAAAAGCTTGAAGTTGATCCACATTGGTGTTATGCAAGTCCTTAGCCAATTTAACATCCGTCGCGTACTTTTGCCATTCGGATGGAAGGGTGTTCAAATACTTGGAGTTTAATTGAAACGTAGGAATTGCCATGCCATAGATATTGAGCTCATTCAACAATAGAGTAAATCTCAAGTAGTAATCATTGAGAGTCTCCCCTGGGACATAGGCAAACTTATCAAACACATCATATAACTTACACTCTCGTTCTTGTTTTGTTAACGAGGTGCCTTGCATTAGAACACGAATTATATCCCATAATTGTTTGGCAACTTTATGTTTACTAACGAGTTTGTAGACATCTGGAGGAAGGGCTTGAAGAATGATGTTAGTAGCGTATTTATCACACTTGTCTTGAATCTTATCATCTCCAGTTAGTTCACCCGTTGTGCGAGGACGAGTAACTGCACCTTCCGTCACATTACCATATACCAATGGTTCATTGAGTACCGATTCCCAAATTAGATGTCTGTTCTCTTTATTCAACATATAAAGTTCCATGCGGGAAGACCAATCCTCGTACATAGATTTTTCCAACATTGGTGGACGATTGTCCGTACCCGAGAGGCTAGACTTATCCGTGAGAGATGTGTACTCCATTTTAATAGCAAAAGATTTACAACTTTGGATCGAACAATGAGAGAAAGTAAATGTGTTTGATATCGTGTGTTGAAGTCGAGAAACAATGTTAAAATCCCCTAAGAGTCCTAGAAAATTATTCTAAATAAAACCAATCACCAATCTTCGGAATAACTTGAATCTTCAGAAAAGTGGGCTTTTCAGAGAAATACCAAATCTTCGGAATAATGGATTTATTCAGAGAAAAATCTTCAGAATAATTGCTTTTTCGGATAAAGCAAGGTTTTTTTGGAATTAATGCGTTTTCAGAGAAATCTTCGGAGTAATGGTTTTTCAGAGAAATCTTTGGAATAATGGTTTTTCAGAGAAATCTTCGGAATAAAGGTTTTTCAAAGACATCTTCGGAATAATTGTTTTTCAGAGAAATCTTCGGAATAATGGTTTTTCAGAGAAATCTTCGGAATAAATGTTTTTTAGAGAAATCTTCGGAATAATTGTTTTTCAGAGAAATCTTCGGAATAATGTTTTTTTTAGAGAAATCTTCGGAATAATGAGTTTTTCAGAAAAGATTACCTTTTTCGGACAAACCTACTTCTTCGGAATAAAACCTTCTTCGGAGAAAGTCCTTTCTTAGGAATAATCACCTTTTTTTGAAATTCCACTTCTTCGGATAAACGCCAATTCTTCGGAATCCAGAAACCCTTTTCCGAAAATATTTTTTTGGAATAAACCAAATTCTTCGGATAAACAAAACCCTTTTCCGAAATACCAAAACTTATCTCCTGTTCCTCGGATATCAAACCACGAACGAGTTTTTATTCGAAAAAAATGATCCAAATACCCAAATTTTTTGTGTTTTTAACCAAAATACAAAACCAAATCTTTACCACAACTATGTAAATGATTTGTACCAAATAAAAACACAAAAAATTTTTTTAGATCAATTGATTTTGGATCAAAATAGACACAAAAATCAAGAACACAAACACATGAACAATACATTCATTCCATGGCTCTTGATACCATTTGTTATATATTGTAAATCTTTCTTATGTTTTAGAGAGAGAAAGAGATAGAAAGATGGTGGATTTCACACTTCTAGAGAGAGAGTAATGTAACTATGTGTTATTTGAAATAAAAACCACACCCTCTCCATCAAAGGAGAGGGCTTTTATACCAAGTCCACAAAGTGGGCGTGGTTTACATTTTGGGCGGCCGACCCATACATCCCATGGGCTCGGTTTGGGCTTTGTTTAATAACTATAAGTAAACTAAACTACGAGCTACTATTATATCTATTGTTGGAGTGACCGAACCTTTCTAATACGTAAAACGTATTTCCAACAGAAACAAGTTAGTTCCTATGGTGAACCCACTTTCTAGTGGGTTCCCTGAATTGCTGATTAGCAACTCTTGAGTTCCTGTAGAACTTTTGACGATGGGAAGGACAGTTTGCTGTCTCATGCGTGAACCTTCTACAGATATCACATCCTGGAAAGTCACTGCACTCATCTGAGTGATGGTATGTGAATCCACAAAACTTACAAGGAGGATAAGGTCTGTAGTTACCTAATTGTCTCCTAGAAGCATGTTGTCTATCCTTAGAAGGCGTCTGAGATCTCTTAACAGCCATATGTCTATCATGATCTATGGTCATGTGATGAGAGTTTTTAAAAATATTGCAGTAAGGTTTGACTATCCTTTCACCTTTGGGTTCTCCTAGAATAGACTTAGGTTCATGGGAAGTAGAGCATTCAGCGGAAGGCTTAATATGAAGTTTCAAGAGTTCTACTTCCTTCATTAATGACAACAGGCGTTCTTCGGTTGAGGAATCAACTTTGTTCACAGATTTTGTTGAGACAGGCTTAAAGGCAACTTACTTAACAGATTGTTTAGCTGGTACAACAAATACCTTAGTTGGTGGTTTCTCATCATCTGTTTTGGGTTCAGCCTTAGCTCCTCTAGAAGAGCTGCTGGGTTCAAATCCTGAGAGTTTAGGTAAGGGTGGTAAATCAACCACATCTTCAGAGACAGGTACACCAGTCAAGAGAGGGTCTGACATATGTATAGTCTCTTTAGACTTGAAAACAATCTCTTTGGGTTTTGTGATAATTTTCAATTTGTTTTTCTTAGCAGAGATATCCCTTTTTATGTCAGCAGGCAGTTCATCATTAAGCAATTCATCTATAGTGAACCTACTACATAGCCATTTTTCTATAACCTTATTTAACTCAGATACTTGATCATTTAAGGAACTGTTCTTTAAGGTTAACCTATTAACTTCGTTTTGAAGATATATCTTTTCAGAATTAACCTATTTGAGAGTTTCACATTCAGCCCTAGCAGTTAACAATTCATGTTTAACAGAGTGAAACTTATCAAGCAAGTTCTTTCTCTGTTCCTCAACAAAGAGTAAAACAACAATGGTTTAATCAAGGACATGTTTGCGTTCATCACTTTCAGACATAGATAAAAGCCTGTGTACCTTTTTCATTGTGATGTCAACCCATTGTCCTGATCTTGCATCTCTTTTCCCAACAGTTGGTTCATCCTCAGCTATTGCCATGAAAGCCCTGACTCTAGTAGTATCTTCCTCATCTGACGTCAGCGGCTCATCATTCCAATCATACGCTTCAACTACCAACCCTTTCTCTTTCTTCTTATCACCCCCTTTCTTCTTAGACAGAACTTCAAGCTTCAAATTCATCTGTTCTAACTCAGCTTTAAGAGCCTTATACTTGTTCTTGTAATCCTTCTTCTCATTGTCAAAGGAATTGAATTGGTGGGATGAGTTGTTATGTTGTGATTTGAACTTATATGGTTTGGTAGAAGATGATGGATAAGAAGGTGAGGATGTTTTTGTGGAAGGACAGTCTTTTTGAAAGTGTCCAAGTTTTCCACAAGTAAAGCAAGTATATTTTGATTTGTCGGTTTGTTTGCTAGCTCATCCTACTCTCCCTGATCTTTTGTAGAATCTCCTTTGATTAGCTAGCAAGGCTCTTTCATGATACTCAACATTAAGGTCTGTCAAGAACTCTTGGCTGTTGTGTGTGTCTTCTTCAACATTAGAGTCACTGTCATGATGTGTGGGGTGGAAATCAAGGCTTTGGATGTTGCTCCCTGAACTACAAATCTTTTAGTCTCTGATTTGTATATGGTATTAATCAACCCTTCTTCATAATTATACTTTCCATATAGCTGAGCCAAGGTGTCATTCTTGATGGAGTTATTAGCTCTCTGAGTCTGATTCATACTCAGCCATTTTCTTGGAAGGTTGTTGACAAATGTGGAATTTACTTTAGCTTGTGAAATAGTAACGTCATTTATAGCAAGGTCATTGAGAAGAATCTTCAGCCTTGTATATGTTTGTTGAACCTTTTCACCTTCAAGTGCCTTGAAAGCTTTGAACTGAAGTCTGAGTGCCTGAATCTTGGTTTCTCTGGTTTCAGAGGGTCCTTCATGACCAAGGATAAGGTCCGTCCACATTTGTTTGGCTGTAGGACATTGAATCACAGACTTCATGATGTGTTTGGGAAGAAATGATATAATGATGCTCTTGAGACGTTTGTCTTGGTTTGCCAATTTCCTATCAGCTGGAGTCCACTGCTTGAGAGGTTTGGGAAGAGGATTCTCATCAGTAGAGGTAAGCGCCATGGGAACATAAGGTACATTATTTAGAATTTCTAGAAGAAATGGTTCAAGTCCATCGAGATACACGAGGAATTGACTCTTCCAACTTGCAAAATCATCTTCATCAAAGACTGGTACATTGGTGACATGAGATCCGCCTCTTGAGTTAAGAAGTTGAGGTAGATCATCTTCATTTTGAGGTGGAGGAGTAAGTCTTGGTGAAGTTGGTGGTGGAGTAGTGTTGTTCCCAAAAGACGGTGGCGGTGGTGGTGGTGTATTGCTTGCTTCAGGCATGGTGGATCTTGATTATAAAACTTAGAACGATGTTTATGAGGGTTTTAATATCAAACACCGCTCTGATACCAATTGAAAGTCCCTAAACCAAGCTTGAAACAATAAACTTAACTAATCAACACACTTAATTACTTTTCAAACGTAATACTTATTATTGTATAATAAATAATTACAAGTGTTATGGATAACACCGTTTGATGACAATGTGTTGTGCACACTTTGGACAAACTAAAACCTAACTTATGAACACAGTCGCGGCTGTTTGGTTCAACAAGTTCTAAGAGTTAATGTGTGAAATGTGTCAAAGTGTTAAACATTAACTCTAGGATACATAACCTATTTATAGTGGTACGACGTTGACTCCAAGTACTGGTTGATGGTGACTACACTAGATAGACACTAGTCAGACCTCTGTCACAAGATGCTCTTATATTCTTGGTAGTCTGCCACAATGCTTTAGGAAAACAGAGCTGACACAGTTTCCCTTTTCTTCATAGTCTCCTACACACTAAGGTATGTCCAAAGTGTACTGAGTGTTAACAGGGTATTGCCACCCCTGTTAACCCTCAACCCCTCAGAGTCCCTGATACATCTTGGCTGTTATCCATCACAACCAATGAGTATGTCTTCAAGTAATCTTCGACTTCCTTGATAATGTCTCTGACATGGACTCCTCTAAGGTTTCTCACAGAGACTTAGATCTCTGTGAGTCTTGCGATACTTGCCTGCCTCCTAGGCACATGCAAGTTAATATCAAATAGCTTGATTTGTGTTTAAATCTATGATACAGGGAATCTAATAAACTTAGATTCCCAACAGTTTGCTTATGGACTTGCTAGTTCTTATGTGGGTTATACATGGTGAACTGATGACCATTTATGAAATGTGGATGAAAGCCAAACACTTAAAGTTCCATTTTAGCTTCCTCTTCTCTCTCTAAATCCTTGATTTGCTGTTTGATCATCCTTATCAACTCCAAAGCACATGTGGATTCTTCTAAAACTTCTAGTTGAAGATTCAACATTCTTTCTAGCATTCTTCTTCCAAAAAGGATACCTTATTTCTTAAAGCATATAGTAAGTGACATCATCTACATCCAAAGTATGTACTCCATATATCTATAATATCTCTAGTGTGTAGGAACCCTTTCTTCCAGTTCTGTCCATAATCCTGAATCAATAATGTTTGGTTCATACATCAATCTCAACTCATGAAGTAACAAAGAAACTTCTTCTTTTCCTTCACATCCTTCTTAGACATACTTGTACAAATCTTGAATATCTTGCCTATCAAGTATATGAAATACTTCTTCCAATAACCTAAACATTCTGAAAGTTCCCTCTATTCTGGTTATGCCATGAGCTTCAAGTCCTTGATTAGTAGCACATGTCCATCTTGTAATAGAAGACTTCTTTCCTAATATCTGTGTCTCTATATATTGATCTTCAAATCCAATTATCTTTAAGTACCTTCTATTACTCTCATCATTATCACTTTCTTCATCAGTTGTAAGTTTCACCTTTTTCCTTGCTATATGCTTTTTCTTAGTTGAATTTTTCCTTTTAATACCTCTGGAGGTTCCATACTCAGGTATTTATTCTTCTTGAATAGTACCTTCCTTTGGTATTTGCTCTGCATGTACCGTTTCTCCATGTATCGTTGACTAAGTATGTACCGCCTGTACATTTTCAGTCTGACCAACACTTTGAGCTTTTGTCCCCTCATCCATTTCTCGTGTCTCAGCTGCTTTAGGAGTCCCCTTTGCTCTCTTACTCTTCCTGACATAGGTTGTCTTTATTGTTAGAGAACTCCTTTCAGGTCTATTAGAATCAAGTATGGGGGTACTTCCAAATTGTCTTTGTTGCTCCAAACATCTTCTAGCTCTTTTAATAGCTTCTTCATCTTCTTTGGATCCAATTGCAACAAATCTATCATTGCTCTTTTTATGTTGTTCATAAAGTGCTTTGATTTCATCATAATTCTTCCTCACTAGCTGGGCATGAGTAAAAGGCTTTACCTTTTTCAAATAAGCCATCATTTGATTTCTAAGTTGATTGATTGTTGGAGGCTTAATTCTTATTAATCTCCTTTTCTCAACAAAGAACCTTTGTTGTTCTCTGACCAAATCATCAATCAATTTTTCCTTTTCATCTTCATCATATGCATCTCTCTCTTCATCTATTAAGGATTCAACTAGAATCTCACTTGCCTTTATTTCAGCCTGAATTCTGTCATATTCACTAATTTTTCATTCCTGCTGCAACCTTTGAGCTTCAAGAAGTGCTTGTTCAGCTCCAAGTGCTTCCTGTTGTTGTTCCTCATGAATTTGTGCTTGTAGTCTCCAAGCCACTTTTTCATCATGATCGATTTGATGAAATATTTTCAAAGCATCTTCTACACTATCTGAATCAGTATCTTCATCTTCTGATTCAGACTTCAGTTTCTTCTTGCCTTTATCCCTTGGGTCAATCTGTTAGAAATACGTTTTAACGTATATTAGAAGTATCGGTCACTCCACAATAGTATTAATGTTGTAATATCTCGTAGTTAATGTTACTTATTAAGTTAAGTAAGAAACCGACCCATGGGCTTGTCATGGGTCGGCCCAAGCCTAAATAATGGCCTTGGATATAAATACCCCTTTCCACCATGGAAAGGGGTTGGTTGTTGACATTCCACATTTTCATTTGAATAAAAACACATAGTTTCTCTCTCACTTTCTCTCACTAGTTTATCTCTCTAGGAATCTTCAACCCACTTCATAGATTCATAGGTTATCAATATTCTACATTTGGTATCAAGAGCTATGGGGTGATTTAAGGTAATGATTTATGTTGTTATTTAGTTTTTGATTGTATTAGTGTTCTTTAAGAAGATCCATCTTGATTCTTGGAGTTTTTGGTGATTTTGTGATTGGGATTAGTAGATAAGTATTAGTTTTTACTTATTTTATTTGAAATCACAAAACTTTTTGGGTAACTTGGTAAAAATCTGGGTTTTTTTCTTTATATTTTGATCGACTGTTACTCGAAAACAAGTTTCTGTTTCCCAGCAAAAGTTCCGAACCAAAAAGTTCCGGATCAACCAAAGTTCCGGATCAAAAAGTTCCGAACCAAAAGTTCCGGATCAAGGAAAGTTCTGAATCAAAAAGTTCCGAACCAAAAGTTCCGGATCAAGGAAAGTTCCGAACCAAAAGTTCCGGATCAAGGGAAAGTTCCGGATCAAGGGAAAGTTCCGGATCAAGGGAAAGTTCCGGATCAAAGGAAAGTTTCGGATCAAGGTAAAGTTTCGGATCAAGGTAAAGTTTCGGATCAAGGGAAAGTTCCGGATCAAGGAAAGTTCCGGATCAAGGTAAAGTTCCGGATCAAGGGAAAGTTCCGGATCAAGGAAAGTTCTGGATCAAATCTTCCGAACCAAAAGTTCCGGATCAAGGAGTTCCAAGCCAAAATCTTCCGAATCAACACTTCCGAATCAACAAAAGTTCCGGATCAAGGGATATTTTACTTGTTTTTTCGACGATTTTTTAGAGCATTTAATCTTGGTTTCTTACAACAAAAACTCAACACAATTCACAAGCTTTACTTCACTGCTCGATCAACCGATAATCTTTGTTTCTTTGAAGTGAACAAAATGAATCCGAATTCATTAATGCCTCAGATGACATCACTTACGGACATTTCCGTCATTACGGGAACGGATAATCGCCCTCCAATGCTCATTAAAGAAGTCTTTGAAGCATGGCAAGGCCGTATGATGTCATACCTTAAGGGAAAACCGACATATGGGAGGCTTATGGTTAAGTCAATTCTAAATGGTCCACTTGACTATGGTACCATCGTGGTTAACAATGTGACTCGACCAAGGGAGTTTGAAGAACTTACACCAGCTCAACAACTGGTTGTCGATGCAGACGAAAAGGCTCTTCAAACCATTCTCCAAGCTCTTCCACATGACATCTATCGAATGGTAAGTCAGTATACGGTTGCAAAGGATTTATGGGAACGTCTAAAGGTGTTGCTACAAGGTACGTCTCTTACCAAACAGGAAAGGGAATGTCAGTTGTATGATTTGTTTGATAGATTCACGTACAGCCCAGGGGAAACGCTTCACGACTATTACTTCAGATTCACTACTCTCATGAATGATCTGAATGTATAAAATCTCGTGATTGCTCCATTCCAGGTTAACACCATGTTTTTGAATACTTTACCTCAAGCTGAATGGGGTGAGTATATTACCGATGTTAAGTTAACTAGGGATTTGCATAAGTGCAATTTGGATCAACTCTATGCTTTTCTTCAGCAGCATGAGAAACATGTGATCATGCACCGTTCGCCTCAAGGTATGTACCCTGATTCTTTAGCTTTGATGGCGAATCAACCAAGCTTGTCACACAACAACACTCCTTATATTTTGGGACACCAAGCCTATCATCCATCACCTTACATGACACCAAGCTTCCCCCAATATTCGATTCTACCGCAACCACCCACCTCACATCAGCAACAATATCGGTTTAATGCACCTTCATCACACTATGCTTCACAACCTCACCCAGCAAGCATTGCACCTTATGCTCAATCTTCATATTCTTCTTATCAAGAGAATGCAGCATATCCATCAAGCTACTCTGACCACATGAGTGTTCCTTCTAGTGCTTATGCAGCTCAACAAGACCAAGCACTGTATTGTGACAATGATGAAGTCCCCATTCCTGAATTCAAACAAGGAACTGACCCAGTTGAAGTCTTAGCCACTATGTCTGCTTACCTCACAAGGACTTTAAGCAAACGAGGATTTAGAGGAACAGCTCCTACTAACAATCATATGAGGAATTCATCCAATTCTCGCCAACAAGCTACTATTGAGAATGGCAGGGTAATGGTTCAACCTATTCAACCATATCAGGGGAGACCTACTACATCAACCACCAATGCACGCACGGTCAATCCTGCCCCAATGGTCAACACTCCTCCACGGGCTAATTCCACAAGCAAGTTGAGAATGATTACATGCTACAATTGTAAGTAAGAAGGTCACATGTCCAGGGATTGCAAAAAACCCAAGAGGAGAAGGGATGGTCAATGGTTTGCATAGAAGACTTATCTGGTGAACGCTCAGGCACAAGGAAGGGAACTTGATGAAGAGGAGCTTGCATTTCTTGCTGATCCAGGGATTGCTGAACAAGACGTTGTCACCACACAGAATGCAACATACCAAGCAGATGATCTTGATGCGTATGATTCAGACTGTGATGAACTTCAATCTGCACAAGCAGCTCTTATGGCAACTATCTCCAGCTTAGGGCCAGAAAAAAGATCTGAGGTACTTATTAATACCATTGATAATACCACTGATACTAGTATTTAACCACATCAAGTTGTGCAAGAGAGTGCTGATTCGAATGAGTCTTTGGTGGTGAGTCTTTCAAATGAGGAGACAATCAATGATAGTAATATCAATGTGAGTCCCCAGACTTTGAGTGAATCACAACCGGGAGCCATTTCGCATACGCATACTCATGCTCAACAAGATTTGGTCATGGTTCCTGCTACATTACTTAGCCAAATGAATGCTGCACTCTTAGAAACCCTAGCTAAGAATAAGAATTTGTCTGATGAGCTTGCCTTGTGCAACGAGAAAGTTCAAACTTTGGAATTAGTTCCTTCGTCTAGTGTTCTAAAAAATCCCGAATATGATCATTTTCGAAACAAACAAATGGGTCATTTGCAAGAAATTGAAACCTTAAGAGCAGATCTTTCTAACGAACTTAAAGAAAAAGAGTTAGTGGTCACTAATTTTCAAAAACTTCAAACAGATTTTGAATTACTTGAGTCTAAGAAGAATGAAATGGAAATTAATGCAGCTAATAAGATTAGAAGTCTAGATTATTTGCTTTTAAGACAATACGCTGCCTCTCAACTAGTGCACTTATTTGATGCTTCGTTTAGAGAATTTAACTTATCACGTCAAAAAGGCCTTCCCCCTAACCCACGATATGCAAAACAAGCTTTTATCCATAGTCCAAGACTTTATAATGCAACCCAATTAGGATTGGTCTTAGACCCGATTGTTATTTTCGATGATCGCACAAGTAAGGATCTAGTTGATGAGGATCGGTCATATAACTTTGCAAAATATCCCGAGTGTGATTATTTTAAAATGAATCAGGAGCTTGCAAAAACGGATTTTAGAATTCGCTTCCATATGGATAAAGATCTCATCACGGCACCAACCTACATGTTAAATGAAGAAAACCCTAGTACACTTCCTACACTTGTCAAAATGGAAGGACCTAAGGAAATTCCAAAGGATCTTCCACCTGTTAGCACTGTATGGTTAAACTTGCAAGAGATTAATCAATACTTTGCTAGTTTTGACAAGGTCATTTTGGAATGTACGACTTCAAATGGCCTAAACGCCGGAGAATGGGCTTTCGAACACATGAACGAGGTGTTTAAGAATGAGATCAATCCGTTTGTCGAAAGTCTAAAAGGAAGTTTTGCATCTCTTAAAGAAAATCTTGAGTTTGAAATTGGAGAAGTTCAAAAAGTGTTTTATGAAATGGACACCGCTTACGAACTACAACTAATTGAAAAGGAAAAGATTTTATCCGAATATGACCGATTCTTGTCCCAAGTAATTTCGTGTGATGTGCTTACTACTGTGAATGTTAATTATTCGAATGAGCTTACATCCGCTATGATTAACTGTGATGCTGTGAATATATGTGATGATGTGTGTGATCTCTCTGTAAATGTTGCTGACACTGTAAATGAGGTAGATAATCATTGTTGTCACGAATCTAACGCTGAATTTTTAAAGCTTCAAGATTCTTACAATTTACTCTCAAAACGTTTTAATCAACTTGAACAACATTGTATATCTTTAGAATTAAAACAACAAACTCAAAATGAGGATCTTTTGATAACAAATAGTTGTGAAAACAGTGTTGAGACGAGTGACAAGATGATTGCAATAGTTAAGGCATTAGAGGAAGAGATTATGAGATTGAAGAGAGATGTGTCATCAAATGAAACACTAAATTTGGAACTAGAGGCTGCAGAGTCTAAAAACCAGGACTCAGAAATTAGACTTTCGTCTATTCTAGGGGAGATGGATCGGGCAAGACAGGGACTATCCGCTCTTTATGGTTCAATAGAAGAACGCTTAGCTTTTAATGCTGCACAGCAACAATCTTATGTTGAACAACTGAACCAAAAGTGTGAGGAAATCTCTGACTTAAACATCCAGCTCATTGACAAAAACATGGTTTTGGCCGAGTTAAAGGAGACACTTCTTCTTACCCGACAAGAAGTTGTTGATAACTTAGCTACCGACTCTGCACCGTCCTCTAGTGCTCCAACAACCAAGTCAGTAGTGCTCTATAAGAACCCGCTCCATAAGAAAAACCCGGTTACCTACGATGATTATATGAGGAATGCAATTAAGCATGTAGATCTTGTTAGGGATATCTTAGACGATATTTATGCCTTAGATCCCTCAAGTAGCTACTATTATTCAGCCCATGAATATATTAAGCGTGTTCAATATTGCTTAGCCTACTTGCAATACATAGGTAAACCAGGTTGTGCACTACTCACTAATCGACCCATTGCTGTAACTCCATTCAATAAGACCCCAGGAGCAAAACCGTCATTGGCACCATCAAGTAAGGCACCTTTAAAATCTGTTGCTAATGTTCCCACTTTGCCTTCTACAGGAGTAAAAGAGTCTACTAAGGCTAAAGGATCGCCACTCAAGAAAGATAAGATCAAGCCTTCCACTAGTAGTACCAACAAGAAGAAAGTCGAAGCTCACCATAGGAATGTTAGTTCAGTTTTAAATAAAAAGAATCATGTTAAGACTAAAAGCTCTGCGCCTGTGCAGAAGCCTAAACCATTTGTGAATTCTGATTTAAAATGTTGGAATTGTAATGAATGTATGTTTTCCCAACGTCATGATTTGTGTCTTATTGATCATGTGAATGAAATGAATGTCATTAGGAATAATCTTGAATGGAAACCAACTGGTAGAACTCGTGCCCAAGTTGGTTGGCAATGGCGTCCCACTGGTAGGACCTTTACATTAGATGGAAAAATGTGCCCTTTAACTAGGAATGCATCCATTGAGGTTAGGTCTGAGCGTCCTTTAGTTAGGCACACTAGCACTAAAGTATGGAAACAGCGCCCTTTAATTAGGTCAGCCCCCACTATAGTGCCTATCAGTGAAGAAATACCTCAGGATTTAAGCCAACTAGAATCTACACCACCAACTAGGAAGAAGGCTAGGAAATCTAAGAAACCTAGAGTTAGCAAATCTAAGATTATTAAATCTGTACCTGCTAATAACAAGGAACATTCAGATTTTGATACCTCTACATTGTCCTCGTCTGGTGATATTTTCAGGTGGTCCAAATCATCCTCTGGTATTTGGACTCCGGTTGTTCAAAGCATATGACCGGAGATCGCTCGATGCTCCGAAATTTCGTCAGCAAGTTTCTTGGAACGGTTAAATTCGGTAATGATCACATTGCAAAGATAATGGGTTATGGTGAATATCAGATTGGAAACGTTACGATTTCAAGGGTATACTATGTAGAAGGTCTTGGTCATAATTTATTTTCGGTAGGACAGTTTTGTGATTCCAACCTAGAGGTTGCTTTTCGACAACATACTTGTTTCATCCGCAACTTGGAAGGAAAAGATTTGTTGAAGGGGTCTCGTGGTGCAAATCTTTATACTTTGTCCTTACAAGACATGATGGCCGCCTCTCCAGTATGTCTTCTCTCTAAAGCATCTAAGACCAAGTCATGGTTATGGCATCACAGATTATCTCATCTCAACTTTGCTGCTATTAATCATCTGGCTAAAAACAAATTAGTTCGTGGTCTTCCAAAGCTCAAATTTCACAAGGACCATTTATGTTCTGCATGTTCAAGGGGGAAAAGTACCAAGAAATCATACAAGCCCAAAGCTGAAGACACCAATCAAGAAAAACTTCATCTTTTGCATATGGATCTTTGTGGGCCAATGAGAACTGAAAGTGTGAGCGGTAAGAAATTCATCCTTGTTATTGTGGATGATTTCTCCAGTTTTACATGGGTTAGATTTCTACGTACAAAGGATGAAGCACCGAAGGCTATCATCACTTTTCTAAAATTCATTCAGGTACGTTTAAATACTACTGTCCGCCGTATTCGTACAGACAATGGAACAGAGTTCGTCAACCAGACTCTTCGTGATTACTATTAAGAAGTTGGTATCTCACATGAAACATCCGCTGCACGTACTCCACAACAAAACGGTGTCGTTGAAAGACGGAATCGTACGCTTATGGAAGCTGCTAGGACGATGCTGATTTATGCGAACGCTCCATTGTTCTTGTGGGCAGAAGCTATATCTACTGCATGTTTCACCCAAAACCGCTCTATCATTCGGAAACGCCATGAAAAAACACCTTACGAGCTTCTACATGATCGTAAACCCGATGTTTCATTCTTTCATGTGTTTGGTGCTCTTTGTTATCCAAACATTAATAGTGAGAACTTGGGAAAGCTTCAACCGAAAGCCGATATAGGTATTTTCATTGGTTACTCACCCTCCAAGAAAGCATACCGAATTTACAATCGTCGTCTTGGTAAGATTGTAGAAACTATGGACGCAGATTTCGATGAGCTGATAGCGATGGCTTCTGAGCAACGCAGCTCTGAACCCGCGCTTCATGAGATGGGAACCGGTGCTATTAGTTCCGGATTAGTTCCCAATAATCCTACTTCTACATCATTTTTACCACCTACAAGGCCCGAGTGGGATAAACTGTTTCAACCGTTGTTTGATGAATTCTTTGATCCCCCAAATGATGAAGTTCCAGCACCTGTAGTGATAGCTCCAATCCCTGAAGTTGTTGCTCAAGCAAATGAAGCTTTATCTAATGCATCTTCAATTAACATTGAACCGGATGCACCTTTACCAAGTGATTCTCAAACGACACCTGAATCGTCACCCTTACTTGTGCCTAATGATGTTGAAGAGGATTCTATTGATCACGATTTGGAATATGCTCACCTACAAGAGCTTCCTTTCTTTGGTGTACCGATACCTGAAAACCCTTCAGCAGCGTCTACCTCAGAAGAAGCTCCTTCAATTGTTCACTCTAGACCACCACGGATTGAAAATCATAGCACCAAATGGACAAAAGATCACCCAATTAGGAATGTCATTGGAGATCTAGATCGACCAGTCTCTACACGCCATCAATTACAAGAGAGTGCACTCTATTGCTACTTTGATGCATTTCTCTCCGAAGTTGAACCAAAAAATTGGCAATAGGCTATGACTCAATCATCTTGGATTGAAGCCATGCAGGAGGAACTAAATGAATTCCAAAGACTTGAAGTATGGGAATTAGTTCCTCTCCCTGACAAGGTTAACATCCTTACTTTGTTGTGGGTTTATAAGGTTAAACTCGATGAGATGGGTGCAGTCTTGAAGAATAAGGCTAGATTGGTTGCTAGAGGATATAAACAAGCCTTGGGTATCGACTTTGAAGAATCTTTTGCTCCTGTTGCAAGATTGGAGGCTATTAGAGTATTCCTTGCGTATGCTGCTCATATGAACATGATCGTCTATCAAATGGATGTGAAGACGGCATTTTTGAATGGTGAACTAAGGGAAGAAGTCTATGTTAGTCAGCCGGATGGGTTCGTTAGCACGGAGTTTCCTAATCATGTGTACAAGCTTAAGAAGGCTCTCTATGGGTTGAAACAAGCTCCACGCGCGTGGTATGATCTCCTTTCAACATATCTCATCTCGGAAGGCTTCTCCAAAGGCAAGGTGGACCCCACTCTATTCACTCTCAAGGAAGGCAACGACATGATTCTGGTACAAATTTATGTTGATGATATAATATTTGCTGCCTCTAACATAGAATTGTCAAATCGCTTTGAGAAGATAATGTCCACACGCTTTCAGATGTCAATGATGGGAAAATTTTCATTTTTCTTAGGATTACAAATTTCTCAGAATCCCAGAGGCATCTTTATTAATCAATCCAAATATGCTCTAGAATCTTTAAAGAAATATAACTTTGAAAATTGTGACCCCGTGGACACTCCAATGGTGGAGAAATCCAAGTTAGATGAAGATAGGAATGGGATTATTGTCGATCCAAAACTTTACCGTGGGATGATCGGCACCCTTCTCTATCTGACTGCTAGCAGGCCTGATTTGCAATTTACCGTATGCATGTGTGCCCGGTATCAGGCTCGGCCTACCGAAAAGCACCTACATGTTGTTAAAAGGATCTTTCGGTATCTAAAAGGAACACTTCATCGTGGTCTATGGTACCCGAAAGATTCCTCTATTGCTTTAATATCATACGCAGATGCCGATCAGGTTGGATGTCAAGACACGAGGCGTAGCACGTCTGGATCTGTGCAACTCCTTGGAGACAGATTGATTAGTTGGTCTTCAAAAAGGCAGAAAAGCGCTGCAATTTCTAGCACGGAGGCTGAATACATCGCCATGTCCGGTTGTTGTGCTCAAGTCCTTTGGATGCGATCACAACTAACTGACTACGGTTTGGGATTCACAAAAATCCCGATGTATTGTGACAACAAGAGCGTCATTGCCCTTTGCTGCAACTATGTTCAACACTCCCGGGCCAAGCATAGATATTCACTACCATTTCATTAAAGAGCATGTGGAGAACGGAGTGATCGAGCTGTATTTTGTCACTACTGAGTATCAGCTGGCAGATATGTTCACCAAAGCCTTAGATCGAGGACGAATAGAGTTTTTGATCGACAAGCTTGGCATGAAATCATTCACTCCAGCGACTCTCAAAGAATTGGCAGAAGAATCAGCTGAATAGTGGTGGTAAACTATTCAGGCGTATCCTTTGTTCGTGATCATGTATATTATCGTATATATATAAACCACAAAAAGAAAAATACAAAAATATAAAACCAAGAAAAACCATAAAAAATATAAAACCTACAAAAACCATAAAAATTATAAAATCAAGAAAAACCAAAAATATTTTTCGTTTTTTAAAATTGGGCATGTCTTTTAGTACGGTAATATTTACGGCCTTAGAAATGTCGATCAATATTGACACGGTGCCATAAATAGAGTCCGTATAAAAGTTGTACATTTTTAAAACATGCCCATAATGGCTTGTAGTTATTTCAGACTGCAACCCGGTTTTCATATTAAAGTCACGTATTTCCTTGGAAAACGTTGGCTCACAACGGGAATTAATTTTCTCGGGCATGATTTACAAGCCAAATCATGCAAAGGGATCAAGTTTACTTTACAACTTGGTATAACACGAGTTAGTGTACGTCTCAGTGCATTAATTTGTCAAAATAAGAGAAATCTTATTGCCACCACGAATCAATATTTTCTAGATAATCAATTTGAAATGTTTTCATCAATATTTGACTCTTTAAACAATGACTACAGCTCTTTAAATAGAAAACGGGTCATCGTTTAAGGGGGAGAAAATATTAAATCATCTTCGTCATCAAAACGATTTTCAAAAGTGTTTGTGAAAAATTAATTGGCTAATGAGTGGTCTTGCGTTAGAATACGACTTGTGCTCGTTCAATGTGATAGGAATTGCTTTAAAATCTTGGAGATTTGCTAATAGGTTGCGATGCTTAAGTTGTGTGAAGGTTAAGTTGCGAAATTTAACAATGGTTAGGGTGACTAGAAAAGAAAAGGAGTTAGTATCTAAAAAGGATAAGAAAAGAAAAAGTATAGGGGACTTAAGTGACAATTTGTGAAATTTGTCAAAAATTGACCTAAGTCAAACCAACCCCCCCCCCCCCCCCCCCCCCCCCCCGTCTTTTTGTTCTATCTTCTTCACTGTATTATTGCCGCCATTGACAAACATAATAACACACACACAAGCTTTCACAAATCGCGTTCTAATCAACTCAATCCATTTCATTCGATCTAAAAGGTATTAACATTGAATCTTTAACTTATAATTCGCCTAAATTCATCATTTAATCTGTTAATTGATTCGGGTACTCAATTTTATTAAATTAGGGTTCGTTTGCCTAATTAGGGATTAATTGATTAGGGTTTTTTGATGGGTTTTGCTCGGAATATCATTAGAATGTGTGTAGTTGCTTTAGAATGCCTTAGAACTCACAAACGCGACTAGATTAATCATTAATGGCTGCGTTTAGAACTTCCGGATGAACAAGATTATGAACTTCCGAATGAAGGAAGTTCTGGATGAACTTCCGAATGAAGAAGTTCCGGATGAACTTCCGAATGAAGAAGTTCCGGATGAACTTCCGAATGAAGAAGTTCCGGATGAACTTCCGAATGAAGAAGTTCCGGATGAACTTTCGAATGAAGAAGTTCCGGATGAACTTCCGAATGAAGAAGTTCCGAGTGAACTTCCGAATGAAGAAGTTCCGGATGAACTTCCGAATGAAGAAGTTCCGGATGAACTTCCGAATGAAGAAGTTCCGGATGAACTTCCGAATGAAGAAGTTCCGAATGAACTTCCGAATGAAGAAGTTCTGAATGAACTTCCGAATGAAGAAGTTCCGAGTGAACTTCCGAATGAAGAAGTTCCGAGTGAACTTCCGAATGAAGAAGTTCCGAGTGAACTTCCGAATGAAGAAGTTCCGAGTGAACTTCCGAATGAAGAAGTTCCGAGTGAACTTCCGAACGAAAAAGTTCCGAATGAAGGACTTCCGAACGAAAAAGTTCCGAATGAAGGACTTCCGAATGAAGAGTTCCGAATGAAGAGTTCCGAATGAAGAGTTCCGAATGAAGAGTTCCGAATGAAGAGTTCCGAATGAAGAAGGGTTATTTGATTGATAGTTGTTTGCCTGTTATAAGTACTTGTTGAAATGTATTATGCTTAGAAGTCATAATGATATATAAATATATATATTTTTGTGCATCAACCTTTTATGTCTTATCTTAAGCAGATACGATGACTAATCCAACAGTACAAGCACTCCGAGATGCTAGAGCAGCCGAAATTGCCGAAGCAAGAGCCCTCAAGTTCATACCAAACAATTACCGGCTGAAACAAGTCTCAAAATCCACTCACCATGGATTTAAAGTAGCCATAGCAATCCTTGATCACTCTCACTTTAAGAATGCTTTAAGGAGTACTGCCTCGGTGCCATATGATTACATGTATGAGTTCTGTGCTACCAAGGAGATTACTTCAAACAAGATCACCTTCACTCTCGACAACAAGCAGCAGACACTCACAGTTTCAGACTTCCGTAAGATATTTGGAATACGGGATACACCCAAAGGTATGTCATTTTCGAGGGATCCCACTAAAGACGAACTCATGGAGATGTTCGATGCTCTTGGATGTCCTGACATACGAGTTGTGTCTGAGTTTACCACCGCTAAAGTAGGTCAACCTTGGAGAGCAATGTTGGGTATTCTCAGTAGATGTCTTACACCTAAGACAAGTGGGCATGATGCTTTGCGTGGTCCAATTATGAACATCTTTCATGGAATGTACAAAGGCTCAAATGCGGACTATGCATTATTGTTGTGGGAAGAATTTAACTTTCAACTCTTCCAAAACAAGAAGCTGAAGACTAATTTCTTTCCTTACCCTCAGTTTATCAAGCTTATCATTAATTATTTTATGAAGAATGATGTTACTATTGATAGGCGTGCAGCAAGTCGTCATCACACTGAAGAGGCTGATCACATTGTGGATCTAAGGCATGAAGGACCATCTGGTGCTGTGATTCCTGGTCCTATTCCCGATTATCTTCTGACGGATAGAATTAAAGCTTCTGCTGATTACAAACTGCTGCTACTAGAAATCAAGAAGCTAAAAGCAAGCCTTCAGACTGGAGAAGACTCGTCTACTACGGTCAAGAGTAAAGGTAAACGCAAGCAACCAGCTGCTTTACCTGAACCCGAAACCAAGAAGAAGAAGACTGAGACTAAGAAGGGAAAGGGTACGGCTGATGAGTTAGTTCTTCGCGACGAAGAAGATGTTGATGATCCTACTCTAGACAAGGCCGAGAGAAAATTGATGAAGATAGCTATTGAAAGGAGTAGGAGAGATACGGGCGGTAGTGGTTCGGGTGCACAGATGAATATTGAAGAAGAGTACCAGGAGCCAGATGATATTGATGAGTTTGGATCACCTGAACGGTATTCTACTTCGAAGGAGACATCCATCCCTGTTTCAGCAAGTGTTGAAAAAGAGTCCGGTGCTCCTACAATCATGGTGCCTACTCAGCCTTTAGTAACTCAACCTCCACCAATACAACCCTTACCAACCCGACCGGTACCAACACCATTCCTTCCACCTCCAATAACTCCCATCCTCAGTACTGTGGTTACAACCGAGCCTCTTCAACCAACCCATAGCAGCTCTGCATCATCTTCAATGGCTGCATTTGTAATGGCAGAACTCTTGGATAAACACACAGATAATCAAAGAAGAGAGATGAATGAACTTCGCCAAGAGTTACTTAGATGAGTGCAAAGTGAAGAAGCCTCAAAGAAAGCCCAAGAAGAGATGCTTGCTAAGTTCGCTGCAGAGATGGAGTGAACACGTAAAGCTCATGCAGAAGAACTAGCTCAGGTTAAGCAGGCTAAAGCTGATAAGTATGTTGCACGAATCACGAGACTTCAAGCTATGAGGGATAAGTACAAGGAGCAGAAAGAAACACTTGAAGCTTCTGTTGAAGAGAGAGTGAAAGAATCCGTTGAGTCCATTATGCCAAAACTGCGTGATGAGATGAAGAAACTCGCGGCTGATAACTTGATGATTAAGTCATCCAATCCGTCTGAATCCGCCTACAAAATTGCCTATGAGTTAACGGATTTTGAATTAAAGAAGATCCTCAAAGCTCGTATGAGGGAACTTGGATCTTTTGATAAATCTAAGATTCAACGGACACTCTAAAAGTCCCTAAATGATGCTATCATGGAGGATGATCGGTTATTTAAAGTGTTTGGAAGTGTGGTACCTTACCACATTCTGCCTGAGGAGGAAAGGGAAGAAAGTGAACAAGAAGAGGGTACTGGTGAAGAAGAAGAGGAAGAAGAAGGAGAAGAAGAAGAAGAAGATGATGATGATGGTGACGATGGTGGTGATGATGATGAGGATGATGATGATGATGATGATGGTGATGATGGTGGTGATGGAAATGAGGAGAGTGCTAAGGGAAGCAACGAGGGTGACGATGAGGATGATGATGGTAAACAGCCTAAAAAGGGGGACAAGGTAGCCAGCACAAAGAAACCATCTAAGTCTACCAAGTCTCAAAAAGATGATGCGCAGAAGGAAAAATCCACCTCAACGGAATCAAGACGATCCAAGTGGCGCCATGATGTGAATGCTACTACGGCGTCATCGATTCTCGGTACATCTATTGCTGTGTCTATACCTGTTACCACTAACCCTGTTAGTTCTGTTGTTGCTCCTATGATTGCAGAGTCAGTAACTGAACCTGAAGCTGCACAACACTCGCCTGTTCATGACACGCCGAGATGCCTGAATCAGAACCAGCACGTGTTCATGTCTCTACTCCTCTACAACAAGAACCACAATCTACTGTTCCTGAGTCAAGCACACGGGACTGGGCAGACACATTGGAGATTGACGAGACTGCACCGCCACAAGCTTGGATCACGGCAGCGGCTCAATATGATCCAATCACAGACGCTGACAGAGATGTCCTATATCTCCGTATTCGTAGTCCGATTGACTTGTGTGCATTTCTGGCTCATGAGTATAAGACTTCGGTCACTCCGTCTTTGGTGAAGAGAGCGCTAAAGGATAAGAGAATTCGCGCCAAAACCAGGTTAACCCGAATGGAGTACGAGTATTATGCTGACGAGGTCCTGAAAGCTCTTAACACCGTTCAAAGGCCAGGCCTCCATGAATCAGAAAGAGCTCCACCTCCACTTGATCCTTCTCAAGATAATCAAATCGCTCTCGACTTCTTCGTCACCTATGATCTTGATTATCTCCTCAAGGGTTCATCAAAGTACGCAACCTCCCTGACCTTGCTGAAAGCTGCCAACTGGGGGACAATACCCTGGATCGAGGAAAAGGTAAACCGACTCTGGGTCCCAAAGGTAACTTGTAATTATGATATGTATGCTGTTATAGGTGCACCTCATTGGGACGAACGAGTCCGAAGGGCGTACATGGGTTGCTGCTTAGCCAATTCAGGAAGTAACGTTAGATCCGATATCCGCATCTCCAGTATTTTAGGGCTGAAAACTGAAGCCAAGAATGGCTATTATCATGTGACGGAGATTCGTCTAAAAAGGGAGGATGACAGAGAATACAAAATCCAGCAGGGAGATTTTTCTATCATTCGCCTTGAGGATATCGAAGACATGTTGCTTATGATGACCCGGGATCAACTCACCCATATTGCTCGTGAAGACATCATTGCCTTGAATACAGCACTTCGTATGTTCACACGAAGCGTTGTTATCAAGAAACGAGTTGAAGATCTTCAATTGGGAGTCGAAAGCTACCAAAGGAAGCTTAACCTAATGATAGGTGTGTAAACACCCATCCTTTTACCACTTAATTCTGGCTAAAACGAGACCAAAACACGTATTTAATATCATTTGTTTGGAATTATGCGTGGTTTTTGTGTTTATTGTGTTTTCAGAGCCAACCGGATGAATATTGGAGAAAACATGAGATTGCACGGGTTTTACTAAGAAAAGGACTCAAGATAAAGTCTATTGTCCAAGAGATGCAAAAGATTTGAAGTCACTGGGCCTATTCGAAGATTTATCGAAGAAAAGGACCAAAGATGGAAGATTTACATAAGTCGAAGAAACTCAAGTCTATTAAACGAAGAAATTAAAAGACGAGTTGAATTTAATCGACAACAAATCCCGAATCAGAATCGAAAACGTCAACTTTTCTGAAAAGACGAGAAGACAAGAAGAACGGGAGAAAGCCCACTCACCAACCAAAAGACAAGGCTATATAAAGCCCACACCTCTCACACTTAGTGCCAGTTTTTAAGTTTTGAGTTTTTCTCTCCTCTCCTTCTTTTTCTCCTTCTAGTTCGTCCCATCACCAACACCATTAGGGTGATTGGTGATCTTGATCTTTGATTTTTAAATTTGTTATTTTAATCTTTGTTTGATCTTGTTAAAACATTAATCATTCAATACAAGTTCTATGTTTAATCTTTCCATTTCATCTTGTTCATCATCATCTTTATCTTCAAGTTCTTAAGTTTTTATTTTCTTGATTTGATCTTCAAAAGTTGTTGGGATTTGTGTTTTTTGATAGGATTTGTAGTTTATGGATAGTAGATGCTTTGTGTTTAGTTTTATTTAAGATTTGGTGAAAAACTTGGTGAATTTTGGATTAAAACTAGTTTCCTTGTTCTTCGGGGTTTGTTACGGTACCTGTGTTTCCAGACTTCCGGATGAACACCAATCTTCCGAATGAACACCAAACTTCCGAATGAGCACAAAAGTTCCGAATGAACTGCTTAGGTTAAAAGTTCCGAGTGAATAAAATAGTTCCGAGTGAGTTTTTGTTTAAAAAAGTTCCGAATCAGTATAAAGTTCCGAACGAACTGAAAGTTCCGGATGAACCTAATCTTCCGAATGAACCAAAGTTCCGGATGAGTCAAAAGTTCCGAATGAGTCTAAATGTTCCGAATGAGTAGAACTTCCGAATGAACCACAAAGTTCCGGATGAACCAAAAACTTCCGAATGAGCAAAGTTCCGGATGAACCAAAAACTTCCGAATGAGCATTAAGTTCCGCATGAATCAAAAAGTTCCGAATGAATTAAAATCTTCCGGATGAACAAAGTTCCGAATCGAGGTTAAAAAGTTCCGAATCAATTTTCTTTTAGTGTTATTGTTCTACTGTTTTACTGTTTCTTAACTTTAACTTTAATTTTAATTTTCATTTCAGTTTTAAATTCAAGTCTTTATTAATTGTCATTAAAGTATTTGTCTTTGATTTAAATTTTCATTTAAACTTTTTATTAGATCAGAAAACCAAACCCTTTTATTTAGTAACCAAGAACAATCATTCCACCTAAGGCTGAGATCAATTCGAGAGGACTGAGAGACATAAATTGAACCCATTGAAAAACGTGTATCAAATGGCGCCGCTGCCGGCTCTTCTCGTTAAGATCAAAAGTTTTTTGTGAGAACTTGGATTTTGGGATCCGTTCCCCGTGAACGTTACTTTTTCATAAAAATTTTCAAAAACACTAAAAAATATAAAATTTTCAAAAATACAAAAAAAAACAATTAAAAAACATAAAAACCAAAAATATTTTTGTTTTGTTTTTCTTTGTTCGTTCTTTTGCAGGTGTATGCACACTCGATCCACGTCTTATCAAGAGCCCGAGCCTCTCGATAACTTAGACATGGCTGGTGTACAAAACAACAATAACATACCACCTCCAAACAATAATAATAACAACAACAACCCGCCTTTCAACAACATGAACAATAACCACAACAATGAGCCCCTTCCGGATAATCGCCTGATGATTGAATTGCTGCAAGCTCATGTACATGGCAACACGGATCCAATTCTCATACCTCCAATTGCCGCCAACAATTTCGAGCTAAAATCAGGCTTTATCCAGATGGTATCCGCTCAACCATTCTTGGGACGTACCATTGATGATCCACACGACCATATCAAGAGATTCCTGCAACTCACTAACACGGTCAAGTTCAATGGTGTTCCACAAGAGGTTATAAGGTTACAACTTTTTCCCTTCTCTTTAGAGGGACAAGCCCGGCATTGGCTTGCTAAAGAACCGCCACAGAGTATTCTCTCGTGGACGGATTTGGAAACCAAGTTTATCAATTACTTTTTCCCACCCTCTCGTACTACCGCTTTGCGGAATGAAATCATAAACTTTGAACAAAAGTACGATGAGTCGTTCAGTGAATCTTGGGATCGTTTTAAAGATCTTTTAAGAAAATGCCCACAACACGGTTTTACCAAAGTACATCAAATTAATACTTTTTACAATGGTTTAAGCATGAGTGACCAAGATTCACTGAACAGTGCCTCGGGGGGAATCTATTGGCTAAGACTTCCAATGCTGCTTGGGATATCATTGAGAATAAGTCTCGTGTGCAAACCAAGAGTGTTCGGACCAATGTCGCTAGTGCTAGCACTAATGACAGCGACAAGCGATTGGACAAAATCACTACGCTTCTTGAATCGCTTGTCACCCACACCGTCAGCAACAACAACAGCAGCAACGCTAAAAATGCTCAAGTTAACGCTGTTAGCCAACCTTGTGAGATATGCGGTGGTCCTCACTCTTACACAACTTGTACTGCCACCCAAGACTACCCTGCTGAGAATGTGAATGCGGCATATGGCACCTATCCTCAACCTGCTTATCAAGCCAGACCTCAAGGTGACCGTAATTTGCTTAGCTACCGCTCCAACAATTATCTTTCACCACCTGGTTTTCCTCCTACCAACCCAAACCAACAACAAAACCTCAATCGCCCTCCTCAACAACAACAACAACCTCGACAACCATACATCCCTCCTCACAAGCAGCAACAACCGCCTCAACGTAACAATCAAGTCTACCAACAACCTGCTTACCAACCACCTGCATACAATGCTCCTCCCAACCAAACCACCACTGCATTACACCAAGAGGTTTCAACCTACATGAGGACCAATGATGTGATTGTGGAAAATCTCCAACAGGAAGTGCGAAACTTGAAGGCAGACTTGGTAAAGCAAGGAAATGATTTGAGTGCCGACATGCGAAATACGTTGGATAGCCAAACTAATGATCTGAGGAACATGATGGCTGGTTTCTTCCAAGGTAATCAACCCTCTTCTTCGGGTACTCTTCCAAGTAACACCGTTGCGAATCCAAGAGGGGAGATGAAAGCAATCACCACTCGAAGTGGTAAAGGTACCAAGGAACCCGAGCTTCCTATACCTCCACCGGTGGTTGTGACTAAGGAGAACGAGTCGCCTGCTCCTATTCCTCACCCTTCCCCTTCCCCAATTTCTCCACCTCTTCCTTCTACCCCACCTCCACCCAAGGATGTGAGTGATCCTATTCTACCAAAGCCTTCCTCTTCTTCCAATATACCTTATCCATCTAGGTTGAGGAAAGAGAAGCTCAAAAGCAAGGACGATATTCAGGTTTCTAACTTTCTTAAGATGTTTAAACAACTGAATTTCAATATCTCCTTCGCTGAGGCTCTCGCTCACATGCCTAAATATGCAAAAATGTTTAAAGATCTTCTGAGCGACAAGGAAAAGCTCCTCGATATTGCCAACACCCAACTTAATGAGAATTGCTCTGCAGTGCTCTTAAGGAAATTGCCAACTAAGCTTGGTGATCCGGGTCGTTTTCTTATCCCTTGCAATTTCCCGGGAGTAGAGAATTGCATGGCCCTAGCCGATCTAGGCGCCAGTATTAATCTCATGCCTCTAAGTGTTTGGAAGCAATTATCTCTCCCAGAGCTAGTCCCCACCAAAATGACTTTGGAATTGGCTAACCGTACGGTTGCTTATCCAGTGGGGATAGCCGAAGACGTCATTGTAGGAGTCGAAAAATTCACCTTTCCTGCTGATTTCGTTGTCGTCGACTACGAGATGGACCCCCGTGTGCCACTAATTGTTGGTCGTCCATTCTTGAGGACCGGTCGCACTCTCATCGATGTTGAAGCTGGTGAGCTTATCATGAGAGTGGGTGATGATAAAGTAGTCTTCAACATGGGAAAGTTGTCTAAACAGCCTTATTCATATGAGAGTATTAATTGTATTGATGTTCTTGATGAGGCTTGTGAAGAACACTTCAAAGATGCTTGTAAAAGTATTCCTACCTCTCTTCCCAATGTTGAGACCGTTTCCTCTATCGACTCATCACTATCTCTATTTGGAGAAAGTGATTTCCTTTGGAAAGATTTGGAAGCCACCATGGGAGATGTGAATTTAAACAATGACGATTCTACTACCAATTGGGATGAAGATCTCAGCTTCATTGCAAACCTTCTCAAAGAAGACAATCCTTCTCCTCCATCTCCCACGGTCATTGCTATCGATACTTCGACTACGAATACGCCTCCCGTCGAGAATCCTACAGATTTAGAACTTAAGGAGTTGCCGCCCCATCTCGAGTATGTATTCCTTGAAGAAGAGAAGAAGTCACCAGTCATCATTGCTAAGGATTTGAAGGATGACGAGAAAGCCTGACTTGTCGCCGTGTTGAAAGATCATAAGAAGGCTATTGCTTGGAAGATTTCGGACATACGTGGAATTGATCCTCACTTCTGCACACACAAAATTCTCATGGAGGACGACTTTAAGCCCACAATTCAAAGCCAACGAAGGGTGAATCCAAAAATCCATGAAGTCATCAAAACAGAGGTTATCAAACTTCTTGATGCGGGTATGATTTACCCTATTTCGGATTCACCATGGGTTAGTCCAATCCATTGTGTGCCCAAGAAAGGCGGAATAACCGTTGTTCCCAATGAACACAACGAGTTGATTTCCACTCGTCTCGTTACTGGGTGGAGAGTTTGTATAGACTACCGCAAACTCAATGATGCCACGAGAAAGGATCATTTCCCTCTGCCTTTTATGGACCAAATGCTTGAACGTTTAGCGGGTAATGAATATTACTGCTTTCTTGATGGTTTCTCGGGTTATTTCCAAATACCCATCGATCCCCAAGATCAAGAGAAGACTACATTCACTTGTCCCTATGGCACATTTGCTTACAAAAGAATGCCTTTTGGCTTATGTAATGCGCCCGGGACTTTCCAAAGGTGCATGTTAGCTATCTTCCATGATATGGTTGAACAAACCATGGAAGTCTTCATGGATGATTTCTCGGTCTTCGGGGATTCTTTCTCTTCTTGCATTGCCAATTTGGAACGTATGCTTAAGCGGTGCGAAGACACTCGCCTTGTTCTGAATTGGGAAAAATGTCATTTTATGGTCAAAGAAGGCATCGTGCTGGGACACAAGATTTCCAAAGCCGGTCTTGAAGTAGACCGTGCTAAAGTCGATGTTATCGCCAAGTTGCCTCCACCTTCAACCGTGAAGGGTGTGAGAAGTTTTCTGGGTCATGCGGGCTTCTACCGTCGATTCATCAAAGATTTTTTTCAAATCGCTCGCCCGATGACCCACCTCTTGGAAAAAGATACTCCTTTTATCTTCTCCAAAGAGTGTCTTGAAGCCTTCAACTCGCTTAAGGATAAGCTAACTAAGGCACCCGTCTTGGTTACCCCTAATTGGGAGCTTCCCTTTGAGTTGATGTGCGATGCTAGTGATTTTGCCATTGGAGCGGTTCTTGGACAAAGAGTGAACAAACACTTCCAACCAATCCATTACGCTAGCAAGACAATGACGGGGGCATAATTGCATTATACGACAACCGAAAAAGAGCTTTTAGCTGTTGTCTATGCTTTTGAAAAATTCCGCCCCTATCTTGTCCTTTCTACAACAATTGTGTACACTGATCATTCCGCGCTGAAGTACTTATTGACAAAGCAAGATTCCAAACCAAGACTTCTTCGATGGGTTTTGCTGCTCCAAGAATTTAAAATCGAAATTCGCGATAAAAAAGTAGCTGAAAACCTAGCCGCGGATCATCTCAGCAGACTTGAGGATCCTTACCAAGGGGATCATCCGAATAAAGAAATCAATGATTCTTTTCCCTTGGAGACCTTAATGTCTATAAACTCGAAGCCGAATGAAACCCCGTGGTTTGCGGACTTTGCAAACTATTTGGCGGGTGGAATTATCAAGGAAGGGTTGACGTCCCAACAAAAGAAAAAGTTCTTCACCGACATCAAGACTTATTTTTGGGACGACCCTTACCTATTCAAACAATGTGCCGACCTGATTATCCGCCGATGTGTTGACGGACCGGCAGCTTCAGAAATCCTTAATGCTTGCCACAAAGGACCCACCGGTGGTCACTTTGGTCCCAACTACACCGCCAAAAAAGTGTTTGATTCGGGATTTTATTGGCCCTCCATATATCGTGACGCTCACGATATGGTTAAAAGATGTGATGTTTGCCAAAAACAAGGCACGATCATACATAAAGACGAGATGCCTCAGAATTTCATTCAAGAGTGTGAAATTTTTGATGTTTGGGGTATCGAATTTATGGGGCCATTCCCTTCTTCTAAAGGAAACAAATACATCCTTGTAGCCGTTGACTACGTCTCCAAATGGGTTGAAGCCAAAGCTTTACCCACTAATGACGCAAGGGTGGTTTGTAACTTTTTGAAAGCTCTTTTCGCTAGATTCGGTGTGCCTCGTGCCATTATTAGTGATCGTGGGACTCATTTTTGCAATGACCAATTCGCAAGAGTCATGGCTAAGTACGGTGTAAACCATCGTCTTTCCACAGCCTACCACCCACAAACTAATGGCCAGGCTGAAATATCCAACCGTGGTTTAAAGCGAATTCTGGAAAGAACCGTGGGAGAGCATCGTGCCGCATGGGCTGATAAACTTGATGATGCTTTGTGGGCTTTCCGTACTGCTTACAAGACCCCGATCGGCTGTACGCCTTATCGTCTTGTGTACGGGAAAGCGTGACACCTCCCCATTGAGTTGGAGCACAAGGATTACTGGGCCTTGAAGTGGGCTAATTTTGATATCAACAAAGCCGGTGACCTACGCAAGATCCAACTCAATGAGCTCAATGAACTCCGTAATGAGGCTTATGAAAATTCTTTGATCTATAAGGAAAGAACTAAGCTCATTCACGACTCCAAGATCAAAAACCGAGAGTTCCATGTTGGAGACAAAGTCTTACTTTTTAACTCTCGGTTAAAAATCTTTTCGGGAAAGCTCAAATCTCGTTGGTCCGGCCCATTCACCATTGCCCAAATTTTTCCATATGGTACTCTCGAGCTCGCTCAACCTAATGGACCTAATTTTAAGGTGAATGGCCAACGAGTGAAGTTGTACTTTGGTGAGGACACCTCTCAGGAGGTGATACCATCCCTCACCACGTTCCCCATGAACTAATTTTGGGTCGAGTCAGGCTCGTGACTCGGTTATCAAAAACAAGCGCTCCTCGGGAGGCAGCCCGAGTATCTATCCTTTATGTTTTAACCTCCTAAGTGTAGGGGGACCTACATAGGTGTTTTTCTTTGTGTGGTGATGTGATTACAGGGATAAGTGCACTCTTGGAATCTTTGACGAACCGTGCTCCCGTGTTATCCGAAATCCGGTTCTATCTCTCAACTATCGTGATTCAATTTTCTTCTTACTCACATTTGAAACTGATCACTTTAGTCGTCTCTTCCTTAACTTGATTTAACCAACGTGCACAATGTCATAAGTGTAGGGGAGACTTTTCCCACATGCTTACACATTGAGGACAATGTTTATCTTAAGTGTAGGGGGACTTCTATCGAAGTTTTAAGTGGACTTTTCCATGAAAATGCCTTCATTTAACCAGAACATCATGTTTTTCAACATTTTTCAAATTTTTTATTAACTTTGGCCGTTTTGTCGTAATTTTTAAATTTTTATCTTTGCTTTCATATGTATATATCCCGCAATAAAGTCAAAAATATTAATAAAGTGGTGTAGCTAGTTTTGAAATCTTTGACATATTAGGCCCGTTGCGTTTATTTTGACTCAACCCGAATAGACTTATCCAAGTTTATTCTAGCTAGTATCCTTAACCATGTAGACCTTAATTGGTTTATTAGGCTAAGTGTCCACGAGTCTCATTACTTGAGATTTTAAATTGTGGAGGACGAGAAATGATAGAGTCAATTATAAGTCGGTATTCTTGCACAAGCTCACTTGGTGTAATTATTTGCCTATTCTCTCATCACTTGCTAATAATTTATCTGCAATAAGTAAGGTAGTACGATTTGAAAGGTTACTTAGCTTCTAGCCCAAGATCGTTTAAAAGTTGCTCGGTAATGATGAGAGTTCATAGCCAAGGCATAACTTATGAAGCGGGGCGCGAAGATTGGCGAGTCCGAAAAGGCCCTAACAAGGCATGAGGATTCCATTTTATTGCTAAAGATCCGAAGTGATGTGAAAAGCATTATTCCCAAAGTCAATATGAAGGATCAAGACTCACGACGAAAAGCAATCAACTCCCATAAAGATCATGGAGAAGTCTATCCGAAAAGACCCTAACAAGGTATGAGGATAAATAGATCCACGTCTGAAAAGGAGGCGGATCGTTGTATCTCAAAATCCCAAATAGAGATTGAAGAAATAATCATGAAGTCGTGGTCAAAAAAGTTGGAGTACCCCTCAAAAGTCTCCAAGTGAAGAAACTCTATTATGATGAGAAGACCATTATCTCAAGAACGTCTCTCGAAGATATGAAGTATGAAGTACATGCCAAATATCGGCCCGAGAAAGGTCTCAAATCGTGAACCAAGTTATGCCAAGATATGAACTTTTTGATATCCCGAGAAGAAGTTTTAAGAGATTTTGTCCTTTAGCTAACTATTGATCAAATCGTCCTACTTTGCTTTCAGCCTTAATAAACTATCGAAATAAGTCCAAAAATGCATCTTCATGATCATTCTAAGACAAAAATAAAATATAAGAGATACACCTATGAATAAGGGAGTTTAAGCATATAATTAAGCCATGTGTGTAGAGTGTTTGAATTGCTAACTTATAATAACAATGATCTCGTTTTTAAGCTTAGTTTGGGGAACGTGAAACTTGAGGGTGATAAATCTTCGCAGCACCAAATCCCTAATGTAAGTCCTTGATCTCTTTGCAAGTTATTTCCATGTAGCTATTTTCAAGTGAAAATGGTTTTCTATCCTTTTGTTTCCTTTAAAGTCTTAATTTCTTTTAGCATTTTAAATTTTTGTTTAGTAGTGTTTGAATAAGGCCAAGGTTGATTGATTATGAGAAAAATGTAAAATTGCTTTATCGCTAAGCATTGCATGAGGGCATGGCAATGGTTAAGTGTAGGGGATTTGATAGGTGTGCAAACACCCATCCTTTTACCACTTAATTCTGGCTAAAACGAGACCAAAACACATATTTAATATCATTTGTTTGGAATTATGCGTGGTTTTTGTGTTTATTGTGTTTTCAGAGCCAACCGGATGAATATTGGAGAAAACATGGGATTGCACGGGTTTTACTAAGAAAAGGACTCAAGATAAAGTCTATTGTCCAAGAGATGCAAAAGATTTGAAGTCACTGGGCCTATTCAAAGATTTATCGAAGAAAAGGACCAAAGATGGAAGATTTACATAAGTCGAAGAACCTCAAGTCTATTAAACGAAGAAATTAAAAGACGAGTTGAATTTAATCGACAACAAATCCCGAATCAGAATCGAAAACGTCAACTTTTCTGAAAAGACGAGAAGACAAGAAGAACGGGAGAAAGCCCACTCACCAACCAAAAGACAAGGCTATATAAAGCCCACACCTCTCACACTTAGTGCCAGTTTTTAAGTTTTGAGTTTTTCTCTCCTCTCCTTCTTTTTCTCCTTCTAGTTCGTCCCATCACCAACACCATTAGGGTGATTGGTGATCTTGATCTTTGATTTTTAAATTTGTTATTTTAATCTTTGTTTGATCTTGTTAAAACATTAATCATTCAATACAAGTTCTATGTTTAATCTTTCCATTTCATCTTGTTCATCATCATCTTTATCTTCAAGTTCTTAAGTTTTTATTTTCTTGATTTGATCTTCAAAAGTTGTTGGGATTTGTGTTTTTGTTGATGGGATTTGTAGTTTATGGATAGTAGATGCTTTGTGTTTAGTTTTATTTAATATTTGGTGAAAAACTTGGTGAATTTTGGATTAAAACTAGTTTCCTTGTTCTTCGGGGTTTGTTACTGTACCTGTGTTTCCAGACTTCCGGATGAACACCAATCTTCCGGATGAACACCAAACTTCCGAATGAGCACAAAAGTTCCGAATGAACTGCTTAGGTTAAAAGTTCCGAGTGAATAAAATAGTTCCGAGTGGGTTTTTGTTTAAAAAAGTTCCGAATCAGTATAAAGTTCCGAACGAACTGAAAGTTCCGGATGAACCTAATCTTCTGAATGAACCAAAGTTCCGGATGAGTCAAAAGTTCCGAATGAGTCTAAATGTTCCGAATGCGTAGAACTTCCGAATGAACCACAAAGTTCCGGATGAACCAAAAACTTCCGAATGAGCAAAGTTCCGGATGAACCAAAAACTTCCGAATGAGCATTAAGTTCCGCATGAATCAAAAAGTTCCGAATGAATTAAAATCTTCCGGATGAACAAAGTTCCGAATCGAGGTTAAAAAGTTCCGAATCAATTTTCTTTTAGTGTTACTGTTCTACTGTTTTACTGTTTCTTAACTTTAACTTTAATTTTAATTTTCATTTCAGTTTTAAATTCAAGTCTTTATTAATTGTCATTAAAGTATTTGTCTTTGATTTAAATTTTCATTTAAACTTTTTATTAGATCAGAAAACCAAACCCTTTTATTTAGTAACCAAGAATAATCACCTAAGGCTGAGATCAATTCGAGAGGACTGAGAGACATAAATTGAACCCATTGAAAAAACGTGTATCACCTAACCCGTCCAGTGAATCAAGTGTTACCTCAACATGTCAACAGATGTCCCTATACCGGCATTTCTGTTCCGAGTTACGGGATTTTCTACTTGAACAGTCGAGGGTTAATGAAGTTTATGAGGGTAGGTGAGCTTTATAAGTACAGTGATGGGACTCTCATCTACGTCAGAGGAAAGTTGGAGCATCTTAATTCGGGTGGGTCTTTACCAGAGATGACTGAGGATTGGCATCAGGGTTATCGGCAAATGGCGAAGTATGTGATCAAGAAGATTGATCAAAAGCTCCGTGAACATAGATTGATGAGGAGTTTAGAAAGATTCGTTGGTGGTAGACCATATGGAGTGCACCACAAGTTACTGCAACGATCCATCTAATGGTTCGTACATTTCAGGTCTACTCTATATTGGTTTTTAATTGTGAATATGTAAATTTGTGAATATTGTGCTTTTTCGGCTTGATGTAGTGTTAAGGTATGATAATTTTTCAAGAATTTCTCACGAGATTCCAAATCTTTCAAAATATATCATACTAAAGCACTACAACTATCCCTTATTAATTTAAGGGGGAGCATTAACATGTTCTATGGCCAAACATCGATTTCATTTTTACCCAAAGACCGGTTAATCCATTCAATATCCCAAATATTAATGGTTAACATTTTGGATAAGGGGAGAAAATGGGATTAAGGAGACTTAAATGATACTTGGCTAAAAGATGAAAAAGACTTAACGATAATCCAACTTAATATGTGTCAAGCACGTGTTAAGGTGGAGCGTTTTTGATGAACAAAACACCTAAGGTACAAAACTTTGATTTCAATATCACAAGTACCTTAGGTGATTTTCAAGGATTTTTCATGGTGGCTATACTTTCCCAAAACACGCTTAATTCACGACGAATGTGGTGACAAAAGGGTGGTAGGAATAGGTTTAGTCCAATGATTCATCAGAGCCGATGGAATCTTCCCAAGGACAATTCCTTAGATAGAATTAGAAGTCCTAGGAAAGTTGGAGAAAGATTGTGAACGTAGCTGAATGTCGACCAAGTACTTAAGTTAGCACTGGAACAATCACAACAAGGTGCTAGTTATGACGTATTGGTAAGCATTGAAGGGGTTGAAGAATGAAAAAGAATTGTAAAGATAAAGGGTGTAAAGAAAGAAGCCCTCCTTACAACTTTAGGCAGAAACCGGGTCAATACATATGCTATTGAGATCATTTTTGTTAATGATTCTCGATATTGAAGAAAGACATCATGGACCCAGTGATGCAATACACAGCCCTTCCCAGCTAACTCAAATATCTCTCAAAAGGTATTTGTTTTAATCACACGGAGATCAACACGTTATCTATTGGTTTATTTACTCCGAATAGACTGATATTGAAAAGGTGGCACTCCTCTCCAGCCATCGCTCACTAAATCAAAACGCACTATCGAGTCTAGAGCCACGTGATCATCAAAAGTCTCATTAGGACACGTTCCATTTATTCCTTGCTTTCTCACACACTGTGAAAAGTAAGAGATTTTCATGAGTCCTACGCAGTATTCCTGTAATATTGCCAGAACATCCGAGTAATACGTAAGTATTATAATGAAGATGGAAATCCTGCTTGAGCCAACATCAAACAAGCTCATAGTAGGTTACACGTGCGGTTCTTTAAGAACCAATCTTGTGAAAAACTGGAAAGAAACAGTAGTTTAATTCTTAATTGAACTTAAACTCGTTCCAGGCCTCTACGTAGTATCATATGATCTTGCCAGAACACTCAGAGTGACTCTTTATTGATCACAGTGACGAGTGGAAATCCTTCTAGTGTTAACATCAAACAGCACTTGGTAGGTGACGTGCAAGATTCTTTATGAATTAAGCTCGTGACAACTGGAAAGCAACGATGGTGAAAATCTTAATTGAAATTCACTTGTTCCAGGTTTCATGAATTGACGGCTTCAATCATAAGGATTTTTAATCCAAATGATTCACTCTTTATGTTCGCAGTCAGCTTTGGACGGTCGAATAAAGAGAACGGGTTTACCCGCGAAATCCTGTCAGGAAGTTACTTAATTGAAACTATCCGTCATGGGTACGATATCTAATATCTTCCAACGGTCTTCACCGACCGGAGGTAAAATGCTACCGAATTAGAATAAAATGTCAAAGCCATTTTATTCGTGTCGTTGCTGTGTACCTGTTAAAGACGGTGGCGTTGCTATGTACCTGTTGAAGACGGTGGCGTTGCTGTGTACCAGTTGAAGACGGTGGTGTTGCGGTGTACCTATAGAAGTCGTTCCCACATGCTTATGTTTTCCTGCATCAAAATTCAGCAAAATTCAAGAAAGTGCAAAATGAAGTCTTCCGCTGTACCAAACTCTGAAGCTTTCGAGAATTCAACAAAAAGACATAAGTGTGTGGAACATGGAGTCACGAGGAGGCCAGATTCACAAGAAGGCAAATATCGCACGTGAAAGGCCAAAAGAACAATGCTCTCAAGCCAAAGCCTAAAAGATCAAATAAACATATTCACAACAAAAAGAAAGAAGAAAAAGACTACGAGCTGAAGAACGAAGACTTAGTATAGTATGCTAGGTTTATAACTTTGTAACGTGGAGTGACCTCCCTTAGGGGGAGATTGTTAGAAATACGTTTTAACGTATATTAGAAGTATCGGTCACTCCACAATAGTATTAATGTTGTAATAGCTCGTAGTTAATGTTACTTATTAAGTTAAGTAAGAAACCGACCCATGGGCTTGTCATGGGTCGGCCCAAGCCGAAATAATGGCCTTGGAAATACCCCTTTCCACCATGGAAAGGGGTTGGTTGTTGATCATTCCATATTTTCATTTGAATAAAAACACATAGTTTCTCTCTCACTTTCTCTCACTAGTTTCTCTCTCTAGAAATCTTCAACCCACTTCATAGATTCATAGGTTATCAATATTCTACACAATCTTTGGTTGTTTCCTTGTAAATATGAGAGGTCTATCATCTTCACTCTCATTGGGTAGTTGACCTAGTATGGCAATGCCTTTAGTAGCAGGCTGTGAAGTCTGAACTTGCTTTTTCTTCTTTTAGACTTCACTTGCAATTTTAGGTTGTTTCATTGGTTGTTGTTGTATTTGTGGCTCTTCAACCTGGTCTTGTTGTGGCTTAGTTGTTGAAATTACTTGAGCTGTCACAACATCAGCTTGTGTCTTTTTCTATACCTCTGCTTGTTTAGCCTTCTTTGCTGAAGTCTTCTCCCTAAGACTTAGCAACAAGTTTGCTAGAGTCTCATCTTCTCCAAAGGATGGAGTACCACTCTCTTTAGAAGTTGGTTGTGAAGTCTTTTGACCAATAGTACATGCACCTGGAACAGTACTTGCACTAGGCTTGACGGTACTTGGCTCAGCGGTACTTGCTTCACCAGTATTAGACACCTTGCTATCTTTATTACTCACCACCATGGTATTTTCAGATACCTTCTTTTCTACAGAAGTTGATTCTTCAATACTCAATTCTTCAGTCTTATCTGACCCATCACCCTTCTTTGATTCATCTCCTACAAGTGGCTGAGTCTTCTGTTGTTGTTGAATTTGAAAAGTTTGATCAATCTTCTCAAGAACTTTTTAGAATCTTTACCAATTAGCTTCTTGTTGTTGTGGTTGTGTAGTTGTGTCCTTCATGTCTTCAACATTATGTTGTGGAGTTGGCATAGATAATGTAACCACATTTTCAGCTATTGATGGATTCTTTGGCTGATCTTCCATATAAGTATCCTCTACAAAATGCTAAAATCCATCACTCATATCCTCATCGCCAGAATTCCTCCCCTCAAAGTTTGCTTCTTCCCTAATCTTGGCTTTAATACCATAAGAAGGTCCTGCTTCATCTGATTTCCTCTCTTGTTTGGATGCTTTCAATTGTTTCCTCCTGAACACCCTTAGCTTCTGCTTTTTCTCTTTCAACTGAGCCTTACGAATTGAATTATGATGCCTGATCCATGGATTTGCTTTCCTCCTCAGTTTCCTGATCTTGGCATCCAGATGTTCAATCTTTTAATCTTGACGAATCTTAGCATCTTGCAAATCTTTGACCTATTTGGATAAAGAACTACACAAAGCAGTCAAAGTGTCGATATCTAATACCTCTGTTGCCCTAGCTTGTGGAAAACCACTAGCATTTAAGGAGGCAACAAGTAAATGGATCATCTCATCAGAGACTAGTTGGCCATGATGAGATGAAGAAGTGTGTATTTCTTTAGAGGGGTTAGGGCTTTGGTGAGAGGGAGTTTGCTGAGGTTCACTAGCAGAGATAGAATCCTCACCCTCTGTATTAGCCTCATCAGCTAACATGTGAGAAAACAATGGTGTTACAGTCCTTGTAAACTTAGTCCTTTCTTTGCTAAGAAATAAAAGGTCCTTGAGGTAAATGTAGGGACATTCCAGGGTGCTGATGATGTTGGTAAGTCAAGATCTTGGTCACTTACTAAGGCTTGTATAAATCTCGGGTACATCAAAAATTTCTTAGTGGCATCTAGGTTTCTTAGCATTCCATCAAAAATCATCTTTGAAAAATTAAAAACTCTTTGATTTGCCAAACAAATACTAGCAGAAGTTGTTGTTACAGAAATTTGATCAAAAGAAGTACTCTTAGGACTTAAACAATGAATAATAGTGTGAAAGAGTAATCTCCATTGTGGTGAAAATAACCCTTTAAAGAAAGTAAGGATTTCCCGACTACGCTCATATCCCATGGCCGCAAGGCCATCATGAATCTCTGAGTCTGGCAGCATACTAATGCCATTAGCATCATTCAGTCGCATTGATGCCCTTAGTAAGACTTCTGAGACATAAACATTTCTATCATTCACCCTAGCTCTAATACAGGGTGCACCATGACGAGTAATAGAAGAGGCAGTCCTCAAAAATTGCTCAACTATAGAAATTGTAACAGTAGGACTTACAGTTAAAGCATATTGTATGTGACTTCTGAAAAGGAATTCACTCATTTCTTGGAAACCTTGTGAAGCAGCATTTTGAATAAGCTTTGCGACTTAATTGTGCTTAGAGATCACTTGTAGAACAGCAATTGTTGTTTTTTGATGATCGACGGCGAGAATTAGGGTTATAGAATCGAGATTAAGAATAAAAAGATTAGGTAAATCAATTATGTAATTGGGGTTCGTTTATATATGGGAAGAAAACCCAAGCACGAATAAACCGCCAATTTTACAAAATAGACCCTCCAACGGTACTTCCAACAATGGTCAAATAGCGGTACATGGAATATACGCGGTCATCAATTTAGTCTAGCAGTACTTGGTCTGAAAACAGTACCTCAAAGATAATTATCGGTACATGTAGTCCACTATCGTTGTAATCTCTTTTTCCTTGATCTATCAAACCTATAATCACATCAAAAACAACTACAAACACTATACAATATAATAAACATGACTATTATACAGTTGTATCCTCCCCTTAACATATGCAGCAACTATTGGTTGAGCATACCAATATGTGTTACCAAGAACTCAAACCTCTTTGTTTCAAAAGCCTTGGTCAGTAAATCAGCTACATTGTTGTCTGTATGGATCTTCAAAACCTGAATAAGCTTTTTGTCATAAGCATCTCTGATGAAGTGATGTATTATTTCAATATGCTTGGTTTTGGAGTGAAATACTGGATTTTTGACAATGCATATAGTGCTTTCATTATCAATGTAGATTTGAACCCATAATCTAAAATTAAACCCATAACCTTTGAGATATTTAAAGATTCTTTTCAAACATGTAGATGTGAAACCTTTGGATTGACTTAAAACCTTGAACAAGCACATACAACAAACATGATATCTGGCCTAGAAGCAGTAAGATACATAAGTGACTCAATCATGGACCTATATAAGTGAAGATCCACATCTGCACCATGTTCTTCTTTTGATAAAGACTTCTTGGCTTCAAAAGATGTACTTGTACTTCTTGTATCTATACTTGAAAATTTCTTCAAGATTTCAGCAATATATTTATCTTGACTGATAAATATTCTATCTTTCCTTTATTTAACATGTAATCCTAAAAAGAAAGTAAGCTCTCCCATAGAACTCATCTAAAATCTTCCCTTCATCAAAGCTTCAAACTCTTTACACCATGACTTCTTGGTTGAATAAAAAATAATGTCATCCACATACACTTGTACTAAGATGATATCCTTGGCATTCTTCTTGATGAAAAGAGTGTTGTCAATGGTACTTCTTCTGTATCCATGCTCCAAAATAAAATTGGACAAAGTTGCATACCAAGCTCTAGGAGCTTGATGAAGACCATAAAGAGATTTTATGACTTTGTAGACTCTGTTGGGGAATTTAGGATCTAGAAAACTTGGAGGTTGTGAAACATATACCTCCTCAGTAATAGTGCCATAGAGAAAAGCACTTTTCACATCCATTTGATAGACTATAAAAACCTTATATGATGCAAAGGCTAAAAATAACCTAATGGATTTTATTCTTACCACTAGTGCAAAAACCTCATCATAATTTATCCATTCTTCCTGTCTATATCCTTGGGCAACAAGTCTGGTCTTGTTCTTGACAACAACACCTCTTTCATCCTTCTTGTTTATAAAAACCCACCTTGTACCAATTACTCTCTTTCCAGATGGTAGGTCAACAAAAATCCAAACTTTTTGCAATTCAAACTGCATAAGCTATTCTTGCATAGCATCCACCCACCTTTCTTCCCTAAGAGCTTGAGATCTGCATAAGGATTTGAGAAGATTCCTTCCTTTGGACTAGCATAGACATCTTCATCATCTATAGACTAAATAATGTCTTACAGAGAATTATCAGTACTTGTAGAAGTTTGATCAGCAGTACATGGATGTGATGTACCGCTAGTGTGCATATGTACCGCTGAGCCTTGTGTTTCCAATGATTCTTCTCTAACTTGCTCAGCCTCAGCTATAGCTTTCTTCTATTGATCAATAAGCCTCTTGAGTTCATCATGTGAGGCTTAATCATCTCTTGGTATTGTTGGTTGCTTTTGTGTTGGGCTTGGCAATGTAGGTGAGACAGGAGGCAAAACTAGTACATAGATATGAGCATCATTATCATCATCCCTAGTGTTTGATGTAGAGGAATTCTCTTATTGAGTACATGTGCTTGTGGTAGTAGTCCTTTCACCTGCATTGTTAATTTGACAGTCTTGTTGCATAGAATAGTAATTCATGGAATTAGTCAGATAGTCTAGATCAAACATCCAAGCATAACCTATTCTTGGAACATTGGGCTTATTCTCTAAGAAATTAATATGGGCATTCTCTTCTACCATACCTGATGCCAAATTATAAACCCTATATGCTCTACTTTACAATGAATATCCTACTAAATATCCTGAGTCAGACTTTCCATCAAACTTTCCCAAATGATCAAGAGTATTCATGTAAAACCCACAAAAATAAGGTCATTACTTAATCTTACTTTTCAAATAATTTTTGAAGTATTTTATGACGTTAAATATTATTATGTTTAACGGTTTAAGTTGAAACCGACATTGAATATTATATTTTAATATTTTGACAAGCAACGAGGACTACTAGTGATCGCGATATCAACGGATGCCCACAATTTTATATTTTATTATCGATCGTTTCGATATTTAATATTTTCGACGATATCGTTTTAATTACGTATCGAGTCGTTATATCATTATTTTTCGTGTGCGTTTAAACTTTTGAGTATTTTTACGAAACCCGAGTCCCGTAAATATTTGTAAAATTGACTTTTAGTCATTTCCCGCTTTTTAACTAATATTTATATTTTGGACCAAAACTATCACAAATTGGCAAAAACTATCCTAACCTTACACTATATATAAAATTTCCACTAACTACTTAACATTTTTTTAATCAAAAAACTCACATTCTCCTTCCTCTCTTCCTTTTTCTAACCGTACACCATAACCCGCATCACCAAAAATCATCAAAAATTTTATTATCTAATTTGATTCAATAAAAACCAAGCAAAGTCCCATCCTTAGAATTCAAAGGAGCACATTTTGGTACAAATTTTATCTACATGCATCAAGTTTCATTTTATTTTAATTGTTAGGTGGAGATTTTGATCATGCATGTGTTAGTATTGATGATCAAGAGATGTTTATGCTATGTTTTTGTTAAAAAGATGAATTTTTAATTTTTGGGTTTTGATTTTTGGTATGATACAAGTGTTAGGATTGGTTTATGGTGATATTAGGATGTTAGAATGATGATAAAAGTTGTTGGTTTTGATCAAAAACTTGATTTTGTATGGTTTTTAAATGGTCAATTTTAGGCAGTAGGTTTGAGGCTATTTTCGGGGGCCTTAAGTCTGAAAATAGATTGATATTATGGGATTATGTTGTAGAGAATTTCGTTAGCTTCGATTTGATATAAGGTAGGCCTTCCAACTCCAAACGAGGTGGAAGATACACTAGTTTGATTTTCGTGTACCGGGAGACGAGTGTTGACACAATCCGAAAATTGTTGTCGATATTTGGATCGAATCTCAAAGTTTAGTATTTTGAGTCTATTTTTAGAATCAAGTATCGGTTTTATAAATGGAGTTGTTTAGAATGGTCAAAATGGTTTCGTAAGTCAAGGTCGCTAAACTGTCCGAATTTTGTAATTCAAAGATGTGTCGGGCAGGGAACTTTAGGAGTAAAATCTTTTGATGGGCTCTTGGGAGGACTTTCTACATATAGTAAGTAAGTTCTCTGAGTAGTATCATGAAGTTTTGATGTGTCTAAGTATGGGAAAACGGCTTGGACATTCGGTATGTTCCGGCAGATTTTTATTAAAGGCATAGAATAATAAAATAAATATATATGAGAGTATAACAGAACCACTTGTATCGTTTTCTCTCGAGTTGTCGTAATTTTATACTTGAGTTTGATTTTATTATGTATCATTTATTTCTCGAGTCTATTATTATGTACGCACCTTATTTGCTAGGTTGCGGTTGTCGTGTTTATCGGGCATCTACTATCGTCGGCGATCGTCTTCAACTACTTCTACTACTTAAGGTGAGTCTATAGCCTCGTTTGCGCAATTATATGATTTTAAAAACCCGCGAGGGGGAATACATGTTTTATAAACTTAGAACACAAGATTTTTATGGTATGCGTGTCCCTCTTTGAATGGACCCGTGGTTGCCTTTAAATTGCATTAAGGGATTGCCTTTGTTAAAGACTCAATTATGGACCGTTAACTAGCTTATTATGGGCTAGCCGCTAGTACAATTAATAGATCTATGGGGGAAGCCGTCCCGGTTCAGTTTGTGTGGACTTTTCATAGAAGCTTAGGCCCGACCTCCACAACTGTTTGAACATATTGTATTGAGAAGTCAGGTATACGGCAATGTACCAAAATCTAGAGGTAACCAACAATTAATAAATCTCTCGTCTTATTAGACTGATATGGAAGTGTCTAAGGGCTCAGTTCCATGAGTTTATTACAATTTATGCTATATACAATTATTATTGTTGATGCAAATTATTATTTGATGCTTGTTGCCTTCAAGTATGCCACAAACTTATAATCTTTGCTTGTGTTCAAAATGATTATATAAACCTATAGATTCACTCGGCATTTTTGCTGATGATTTTCTCACATGTATTTTAGGTAATCATGAAGTGTGAAGCTCTGAAGAGGTCACGGGAATGAAGTTGTGCACTACTTTTGTAATATAAACTCTTTGAATGTTTGTCGTTCCTTTTGTTCAAAACAATTTAAATCTTTTGTTTTAGTTGTACTTTGATTACGATGTCTTGGGACTACGCTACTCTGACAAATGTTTTAGGAACGATAAATTTGAAACGTCTCTTTTCGAGTCGTTCTTTATAAATTATGTGTTGTTGTATCATTGTTTAGCACCCAAAGATGTATTCCATTGCGTATAAATTTGGGGGTGTTAAAGATTGGTACCAAAGCCATGAGTTATAGAAAACTAGGTCTTTTTCTGAAAACCTAAACTATAACTGTCAGTTTTTATTTTTCAAAGAGTCGGTGCACATGATTTCGCGTGACTTCAGGTTCAAGCTACTTCTGGGATTACAATTTCAGTATACATTATTATGTATGCCTTATTGCTAAGTATTTATAAATAAATACTGTAAACCTTGATCGATATATATTAATATCGTTAAACTTTTCGATAAAAGTTTATCATTTACTAATGATTTATTTGAATAAATTTCTGGAATTTTCCTCTAATTATTTTGAAGTATTTTCTATATTTATTTTAATTTTTGGAAATTATTCTATTTCTTTTTGTTATGACCTTATACCTATTTTGTGAATTTAACACAGTCAAATTACGTCTTCGATGAGGAGGAAGCAGATTCCACTGCTGCAAGCGAGTCACAGTCAACTAAGCCATGTGGATCCCCACGTGACTAGTGTCTATTATTTTGTGTCATTGTACTATATTTGTCTTTAAGATCATTCCTTGTTGATCTATGATAATAGTTTCCTTTGATCCTTATAATGATTGTGAATTCTTGTATCGAGAATGTGTATGCATTTGATGATTGATTTTGTACATGATATGACTATACCATGATTACAATTAACTCATTCATTTTATCTTCTCTCTTTGTGATATGACAGAATCATGCCACCTAGGAGAATGACAAATGATGTCATTGCAAGGCTAGTTGCTGAAGAGGTTGCGAAAGCATTAGCTACGGATAGAGCTGCACGTGTTAACACTGAAGGAGCAGGTGGCTCTGGAGGTGCGGGTGCTAAAGGTGAAGGTGAACCTGTTGGACCAGAAGTTGTTGGAGGAGCAGGTGTAGCTGAGAATCCTGCAGGTGCGGTTGCTCAGGCTGCTGCTGTAGTAAAAGAGTGTACTTTTGCTGGGTACATGAAATGTGGACCTACTACATTTCAAGGAACTGGTAGAGCACTGGAATTATTCAGGTGGATTGAGAAAACAGAAACAACATTTGAGATTAGTGATTGCTCATAAAGGAACAAGGTTAAGTTCACAGTTGCTACTTTCAAGGATCGAGCTTTAAGTTGGTGGAAGACTCAAGTTGCTACGGTTGGTTTAGAAGCTGCAAACAGGAAACCATGGGATTAAATTAAAAGGTTGCTGAAAGAAGAGTTGTGTCTAGAAGAAAAGTTATCTGCATTGAAGGATGAGTTGAGGCACCTGAAGCTGAAAGATAATAACATTACTGCGTATACTAGCCGATTTAGTGAGTTGGTTTTGTTGTGTCCAGATGCTTTTGCTACTGAGAAGAAAAAGATGGATCAATATATTAAAGGGTTGCGTGGGTACATTAAAGGTGAGACAACTTCATCTCGACCCAAGAACTTTGTTGAAACTATAAGAATGGCTCATACACTCATGGGGCAGAAGGTTCAAGATAGGGCTGAGAGAGCTGCTGAGGGTAGTAAAAGGAAATGAGAGAATTCGCAGAGTAGTAATCAGGGTAGTAACCGTCATAAGCAGTACAATCAGAAGAGAAATGTTGGGGCTAGAGCTGCAACTAACAAGGATAATAATGCTGACTATGGGGGACCAGCCCAGAAATGTAGGAGCTGCGGTGCTTGTCATTTTGGTGATTGTCCACCAATATGCACTAAATGTGGAAAGGTTGGGCATGCTGTCGAGAAATGCAAGCCATGGATTCCTGCCACTGGAGCAAATGCTATTCCGATCAAGACTTGTTTTGAATGTGGAGAACGTGATCATGTTCGTCCCAAATGCCCGAAGTTGAAGAACAAGAAAGTAGGTGAAGCTTCTGGGGCAGTTTATGTTGTTAAGGATGCTGATCAGGCACAAGGTCCAAATGTGGTGACGGGTACGTTCTTACTCAGCCATCGTTATGCTAGTGTGTTGTTTGACTCAGGATCTGATAGGAGCTTTATAAGCACTTCCTTTAGTCGTTTAATTGATATTGAGCCAACAAGCCTAAATACTAGTTATGAGGTCGAGTTAGCTGATGGACAATTAGTTAGTGCTACCACTATATTTAAGAATTATCCTCTGAAATTAGCAAATCATTTGTTTGAAATTGATTTGATGCCGATAGAGTTGGGTTCGTTTGATGTGATTGTTGGTATGGATTGGTTGGTTGCTCATGATGCGGTGATTGTATGTGGGGAGAAAGTTGTTCACATACCGGTGAAGGGAAAGGTGTTAGTAGTTAAAGGTGATGTCGGTAGATCTCGTCTGACGGTGATATCTTGTATCAAGGCGAGGAAATATGTAGAAAGAGGTTGTCACCTGTTCTTGGCTCAAGTAGTGGAGAAAGAACTACCGGTAAGGCGTGTGTAAGATGTTCCGGTTATTCGTGATTTTCCTGAAGTATTTCTCGATGACTTGCCAGGGCTTCCGCCTCAGCGAGAAGTCGAATTCAATATTGATCTAGTGCCAGGAGCTGCACCGGTGGCACGTGCACCTTATCGTTTGGCACCGTCTGAAATGAAGGAGTTGGCAGATCAGTTGAAGGAGTTAATGGAGAAGGGGTTCATTAGACCAATTTCGTCACCTTGGGGAGCTCCAGTATTGTTCGTGAAGAAGAAGGACGGATCATTCAGAATGTGCATAGACTACCGAGAGTTGAATAAGTTAACTATCAAAAATCGTTATCCACTTCCTAGGATCGATGATTTGTTTGATCAACTTCAAGGTTCGTGTGTGTACTCGAAGATCGACTTGAGGTCGGGTTATCATCAACTTCGCGTTAAAGAGGAGGACATACCTATTACAGCTTTTTGGACGCGTTATGGACACTTTGAATTTCAAGTGATGCCGTTTGGGTTAACTAATACACCTGTGGTATTCATGGACTTAATGAATCGTGTGTGTAAACCATATCTCGACAAGTTTGTGATTGTATTTATCGATGATATCCTTATTTATTCTAAGAGTCGGGAAGAGCATGAAGGTCATCTGAAGATTATTTTGGAGTTGTTGAAGAAGGAGAAGTTGTATGCAAAATTCTCCAAGTGTGATTTTTGGTTGGATTCAGTCCAATTCCTTGGGCACGTGATCGATAGTAGCGGTGTTCATGTTGATCCTTCCAAAATTGAAGCTATTAGAGATTGGGCTAGGCCTACAACCCCGACTGAAGTTAGAAAATTCTTAGGATTAGCTGGGTACTACCGGGGATTCATAGAAGGATTCTCTTTAATTTCTAAACCTCTTACTAAACTTACACAGAAAAACAAGAAGTATGAGTGGGGTTCAGAAGAAGAAGAAGCATTCCAAACTCTGAAGCGGAAGCTGTGTTCTGCACCAATTTTGGCTTTGCCCGACGGAGCTGAAGACTTTGTGGTATACTGTGACGCATCACATAAGGGTTTTGGTGTTGTGTTGATGCAAAGGGAGAAAGTGATCGCGTATGCATCTCGTCAATTGAGGAAGCATGAGGAGAATTATATTACACATGATTTGGAATTAGGAGCTGTTGTCTTTTCTCTTAGACTTTGGAGACACTATCTCTACGGTACAAAGAGTGTGGTATTTACCGATCATAAAAGCCTGCAACATATTTTGGATCAGAAGGAGCTCAATATGAGGCAGAGAAGATGGGTAGAATTGTTGAGTGATTACGACATTCAAATTTGCTATCATCCCGGCAAGGCGAATGTAGTTGCCGATGCTCTTAGTAGGAAGGATAGAGAAATAACCAAAAGGGTTAGAGCTTTAGCCACGATAACTTATTCTGATTTATATATCGAATACTTAAAGCTCAAACAAAGGCGATGAAAAAAGAGAATGTGAGAAATGAAGACTTGGGTAGAAGGATGACACCTATATTCGAAATTCATGATGACGGAATTCGGTATTTAAAGAATCGTGTATGGTTACCGGTGTATAGAGGACTGAGAGATCTAATTATGCACGAATCTCATAAGTCTAAATATTGGATTCACCCAGGATCGGATAAAATATACCAAGACTTGAAGAAATGCTACTGGTGGCCGAATATGAAGGCTAACATTGCTACTTATGTTAGTAAATGCTTGACATGTGCTAAGGTGAAGTTTGAGCACAAGAGACCTTTGGGTTTACTGCAACAACCTGAAATTCCAGAATGGAAATGGGAGAGGATCACTATGGACTTTGTTTCGGGACTTCCGAGAACTTCTAGTGGTTATGATACGATTTGGGTGATTGTTGATCGGTTGACTAAGTCGGCTCAGTTCTTGCCGATAAAGAAAACGGATGACTTAGACAAACTTACTCGGTTGTATTTGAAGGAAGTTGTTTGTAGACATGGAGTTCCTTTGTCAATTATTTCTGATCGAGATAGTCGGTTCACATCTGAGTTTTCGAAATCGCTTTAGCGAGCTTTGGGGACTCAGTTGGACATGAGCACTGCGTATCATCCGGAAACGGACGGACAAGGTGAAAGAACTATTCAGACCTTGGAAGATATGTTACGAGCGTGTGTAATTGACTTTGGAGGTAGTTGGGATCGACACTTACCTTTGGTGGAGTTCTCATACAACAACAGTTATCACGCAAGTATCAAGGCTGCGCCTTTTGAAGCACTTTACGGGCGAAAGTGTAGATTACCAGTTGGTTGGTGTGAAGTTGGAGAAAGTCAATTGACGGGTCCTGAATTGATTAGAGAAACGACTGAGAAGATCGTGAAAATCAAGAATCGTTTATTGACAGCTCGTAGTAGGCAGAAGAGTTATGCGGATAAGAGAAGAAAACCATTGGAGTTTGATATTGGCGATATGGTTATGTTGAAAGTATCACCTTGGAAAGGAGTAATTCGATTTGGCAAGCGAAGGAAAGCTTAGTCCACGCTATATTGGTCCATTCAAGATTATTGATCGAGTTGGTCCTGTGGCATATAAGTTGGAATTGCCAGAGAAGTTAAGTGTTATTCACAATACTTTTCACGTTTCTAATCTTAAAAGGTGTTTGGCGGATGAGAATTTGATAATTCCACTTGAGGAGATTCAACTGGACGACAAGCTGCATTTTATTGAGGAACCGGTGGAGATTATGGATCGAGAGGTGAAACGGCTTAAGCAAAGTCGGATCCCGATAGTGAAAGTACGATGGAATTCCTGACGTAGACCCGAATACACTTGGGAGCGAGAGGACTACTTCAAGAGCAAGTATCCGCATTTATTCGTAGACGGGCCTAAGGAGAAGTAAGCCCCGGGTCGGTGCTCTCCTAAGGTGGTGAGGATGTAAAACCCACAAAAATAAGGTCATTACTTAATCTTACTTTTCAAATAATTTTTGAAGTATTTTATGACGTTAAATATTATTATGTTTAACGGTTTAAGTTGAAACCGACATTGAATATTATATTTTAATATTTTGACAAGCAACGAGGACTACTAGTGATCGCGATACCGACGGATGCCCATAATATTATATTTTATTATCGATCGTTTTGATATTTAATATTTTCGACGATATCGTTTTAATTACGTATCGAGTCGTTATATTATTATTTTTCGTGTGCGTTTAAACTTTTGAGTATTTTTACGAAATCCGAGTCCCGTAAATATTTGTAATATTGACTTTTAATCATTTCCCGCTTTTTAACTAATATTTACATTTTGTACCAAAACTATCACAAATTGGCAAAAAGTATCTTAACCTTACACTATATATAAAATTTCCACTAACTACTTAACATTTTTTTAATCAAAAAATCACATTCTCCTTCCTCTCTTCCTTGTTCTAACCGTACACCATAACCCCCATCACCAAAAATCATCAAAAATTTTATTATCTAATTTGATTCAATAAAAACCAAGCAAAGTCCCATCCTTATAATTCAAAGGAGCACATTTTGGTACAAATTTTAGCTACATGCATCAAGTTTTATTTTTTTTAATTGTTTGGTGGAGATTTTGATCATGCATGTGTTAGTATTGATGATCAAGAGATGTTTATGCTATGTTTTTGTTAAAAAGATGAATTTTTAAATTTTGGGTTTTAATTTTTGGTATGATACAAGTGTTAGGATTGGTTTATGGTGATATTAGGATGTTAGAATGATGATAAAAGTTGTTGGTTTTGATCAAAAACTTGATTTTGTATGGTTTTTAAATGGTCAATTTTAGGCAGTAGGTTTGAGGCCATTTTCGGGGGCCTTAAGTCTGAAAATAGATTGATATTATGGGATTATGTTGTAGAGAATTTCGTTAGCTTTGATTTGATATAAGGTAGGCCTTCCAACTCCAAACGAGGTGGAAGATACACTAGTTTGATTTTCGTGTACCGGGAGACGAGTGTTGACACAATCCGAAAATTGTTGTCGATATTTGGATCGAATATCGGGGACTACAAAATGAGTTTCAAAATGATTCAAGGGCTGTTCTCAGGCTCCAAGTTTAGTATTTTGAGTCTATTTTTAGAATCAAGTATCGGTTTTATAAATGGAGTTGTTTAGAATGGTCAAAATGGTTTCGTAAGTCAAGGTCGCTAAATTGTCCGAATTTTGTAATTCAAAGATGTGTCGGGCAGGGAACTTTAGGAGTAAAATCTTTTGATGGGCTCTTGGGAGGACTTTCTACATATAGTAAGTAAGTTCTCTGAGTAGTATCATGAAGTTTTGATGTGTCTAAGTATGGGAAAACGGCTTGGACATTCGGTATGTTCCGGCAGATTTTTATTAAAGGCATAGAATAATAAAATGAATATATATGAGAGTATACCACTTGTATCGTTTCTCTCGAGTTGTCGTAATTTTATACTTGGGTTTGATTTTATTATGTATCATTTATTTCTCGAGTCTATTATTAATGTACGCACCTTATTTGCTAGGTTGCGGTTGTCGTGTTTATCGGGCATCTACTATCGTCGGCGATCGTCTTCAACTACTTCTACTACTTAAGGTGAGTATATAGCCTCGTTTGCGCAATTATATGATTTTAAAACCCCGCTAGGGGGAATACATGTTTTATAAACTTAGAACACAAGATTTTTATGGTATGCTTGTCCCTCTTTGAATGGACCCGTGGTTGCCTTTAAATTGCATTAAGTGATTGCCTTTGTTAAAGCCTCAATTATGGACCGTTAACTAGCTTATGATGGGCTAGCCGCTAGTACAATTAATAGATCTATGGGGGAAGCCGCCCCGGTTCAGTTTGTGTGGACTTGTCATAGAAGCTTAGGCCCGACCTCCACAACTGTTTGAACATATTGTATTGAGAAGTCAGGTATACGGCAATGTACCAAAATCTAGAGGTAACCGACAATTAATAAATCTCTCATCTTATTAGACTGATATGGGAGTGTCTAAGGGCTCGGTTCCATGAGTTTATTGCAGTTTATGCTATATACAATTATTATTGTTGATGCAAATTATTATTTGATGCTTGTTGCCTTCAAGTATGCCACAAACTTATAATCTTTGCTTGTGTTCAAAATGATTATATAAACCTATAGATTCACTCGGCATTTTTGCTGATGATTTTCTCACATGTATTTCAGGTAATCATGAAGTGTGAAGCTCTGAAGAGGTCACGGGAATGAAGTTGTGCGCTGCTTTTGTAATATAAACTCTTTGAATGTTTGTCGTTCCTTTTGTTCAAAACAATTTAAATCTTTTGTTTTGGTTGTACTTTGGTTACGATGTCTTGGGACTACGCTACTCTGAAAATTTTTTAGGAACGATAAATTTGAAACGTCTCTTTTCGAGTCGTTCTTTATAAATTATGTGTTGTTGTATCATTGTTTAGCACCCAAAGATGTATTCCGCTGCGTATAAATTTGGGGGTGTTAAAATTCAAAATTGAAACATGACACCCAAAAGGTCTTAAGTGACTTATGGTAGGCTTAATGCCAGTCAGAAGTTCATAAGGCATTTTGTTATGAGGCTTGGTTACTAAAACTCTATTAAGCACATAACATGCAGTGTTAATTGCTTCTGCCCAAAATGTATTAGCTAGGCAAAAGTGAATCAGCTAACATAGTTCTAGCTGCCTCAATTAGTGTCCTATTCTTCCTCTCAGCCACTTCATTTTGTTGTGGAGTCCTGGGATTACTAGATTTTTTCTTGATCCCTTTAAACTTACAGAATTCATCAAATTCAACATTCTTGAATTTTGTCCCATTATCTGTTCTAATGATTAAAACTTGTTTAGTGAATTATTTCTCAACTAATGTAACAAATTCTTTTGCAATTCATTGGTTTCATTCTCATGAGATAAAAAGAAAACCCAACTAAACATGCTAAACTCATCAGTTATAACTAGGCAAAAGGTCTTGTGACTAATACTCCCAAAACAAACTGGACCAAATAAGTCCATATGCAAGAGTTGCAAGGGTTTAGTCACATAACTGACAGTCTTGGTCTTACAAGAGGTCCTGTGTTGCTTACCCTTTTGATAAGCAAAACATCTAAGGTCATTTTGAAAAGACTTGATAGGTAATCCTCTAACAAGATTTCCTTTAACAAGATTATTAAGATTTTTAAAGTTCACATAACCTAACCTCCTATGCCACAAATTTGACTCATCAATAAAAGCTTTAGCTAACAAGAATGTAATACCACATGTTGGAACAATTGTATGAAGATTGAAGGTATACATGTTTTCTTGCATGGGTACTTTGAGCAATACTTGAGACTCCTTATGCATCTCAAAGTCTGGAGAAAGCACCATGCAATCTGTATCTGTGAAAAGTACCTTGTTCTTTTTGTCACACATTTGTGATACAGAGAATAGGTTGAAATCATTCAAATCCGTCACAAAGAACATTTCTTCAAACTCCAGTTTTCCTGTATTAATCTTTCCTTTTCCAGTAATTCTGCCTTTACTTCCACCAAAGGCTACTAGTCCACCTCTGAATTCTTCAAATTTAGCAAGGTAGTCTTTGTTCCCTGTCATGTGCCTTGAGCATCCACTATCCACTATTCCTTTATCTTTTAATTCATTGATTAGATGATCCTCAGTGTCTCCATGAGAAAGAGCCATTAGACCATGCTCATCTTCTTCATGTGCTTTAGCTCAGTTGACTACTCCATCTACTAAGATCAAGGCTTTGGAACCTTTTGGACTCCATAGGATTTTGCTCTCACCGTTTGGGACACTTTCAATGACTCTAGGGCTGGATCTGTTGTTTCTCTTGGACATTTGATTGCTTCCTTCAGCTTTCTCCCTTTTGCATTTCCTGGAAAAGTGTCCAAGCTTTCCACAGTTATAGAATTCAACCTTTGACTTATCGTATCCTAATGGTTCATTAGGATCAACAGTCATCTTTCTTCCATTCCTTTTATTGAGCCTATTCGATCTAACATATATCATCGCAGCTTGCCACTTTATATCCATCTCTTCAATGTCAGCATCATCCATCTGGAATAGATCATCAAGGGTCAACATTGGTATGTTGTCTTGACCAGCAAATAATGAGAATGCATCATTCTCATTAAGTGATGATGGAGGTCTTCCTTGTGTATTTTGGGTCATTGATGGACTACTGGCAGTACCTTGGAAGTAAGTACTATTTGTTGGTCCACCAACGGTACCTTGGTAGTATGTACCGCTACTTGATCCACTAGCGGTGCTTTTGTAGTATGTACCGCTGGTTTCTTCTGACACAAAATCTAAGTTAGGCTTTGATACAGGTGCTTTAGTTGGTTCAGTACCTTTAACATCCATCTCATATACTCTGAGATTGTTATAGAAATGATCAAATGGAGTAATATTTAAATCATCTCTTGTGATAAAGTGCATAGCAATCACTTTCCATTCTGGTGGAACTCCTCTCAAGAACTTTTGATTAGCTTCTTCATTAGGAATTATTAGTCCATCGACTGCTAACTGGATAAGCAGTTTACAGAACCTTCCATATCCTTTATGGATCCCTTCTGCACTATAAATTATGAAGTTATCAAATTCTTGTTTCAACACAGTTTTCTTCATCTTCTTAGATTGTCGTTTCCTCCAAATCTAAGTTTGATAGAACCCCACATAACTTTTGCATATTTGTAATGATGAAAGCTAGGTAGAATATCTTCTGAAAGTGTCATAGCCAAAGCAGTTCTGGCCTTTCTTTCTCTGATCTCAGCCTGAATATCTTTAGTAGTGACAACAGGCAAAGCATAACATGTACGATCTGGTAGCTAGTGTAGCTTTTTAGGAGAGTTCCCATTCTTAAGGACTTCCCACATAGTGTGATCTGTGTGATTCATATAGTGTTCCATCTACATAGCCCATGTTTCATAATTGTCACTTTTGAGAACGGGCAATTTTACAACAGACAGAGTGTGGGGAGACGATGTAGTTGTTAGTGTTGCGGCTACAACTTGTGTAGTTTGTGCAGGTGGTGGAGGTGGAACCAATGGTGCAGGTTGCAAAACTTGAGGTTGTCCTTGAGGAATAGGATTAGGGATTTGGAAGTCATCTTCAAACTAAGGATGTTCACCAATTTGAGACATGGTGTGAATTTTTGTGAGTGTAGGTTCAAGGTTTTGTTCTTCTTATTCAGAGTTTCACAACAAGCTCTGATACCACTTGTTAATCCCTTTGAATAGATCATGATCTTGTTAAGGATTGCACAATAGCTTCTAAACAAACTAGAGCACTTGAGAGACTCTTACTAAACTCTAATAAGTTATGCGGAATCTAACTTATAAAAGCAAAGAAGAACAGAGATGTATATTAACTATTCTATTCTTATTATCGGCTCTATTGAGGTACAATAAACTCATCGTACCTATGTTCCTTTTATAGTGCAAGGAACACCTAAAATATTATATTATGATAAGTATATCACAAACAATATACTCTCAATATAACTTTAACATATGTTTACTAAAGATATATCTTTTCTTATCTAATAAGTCGTACTTAACAAAAAGCCTAACGGTACTTAGCATGTACCGTGCATACACTAACAGTGCTTACTTATACTAACGGTAATTTGTACATAACTAACGGTACTTGGTACTATTACAAATAATTCCCAACAGTTAAGCATTAACATTTAGTGGCATGAAACATACAAGCATACAGGTCTTTCAAAAGGTTACACATTTGTCAATTAATTAAATAGCTATCAAACACCCAAATAATGTCATAACTATCAATCACTTTAAACAAGAATTTGTACTTAGTGCCTAAATGAATAATGCAAGAAAAGCATGAATGAATAGGAAAGCCACATAACTTGTATTACTATGATTTTCTAGGTTGAGACACTAGAAAGCAAGAAGGAACAAAAGAATTCAAGAATCATGACATATATACCATATACATAATCATGTAAGTCTCATTTAATCACACCAAGTTAAGAGACTAAATGACATCCAAAAGCACTTAGTGATAGGCATACTAATTTGCTATAAATTGAACCAACGTAGTGTATGTGTACAATTAACACAGAAGACATGCATAAGAGATGTCATAGCTTAAAATGCAAATATCGTGCAAAACAGGTAGGCATTTTAGCATGCATCAATTAGACGAGCTAAGAGTATTATATTGGCATTATTTTGATAGGAGCAAGACATTATAATAAGCATGTGTTTTAGCAAATAAGTATGAAGACATATAAGCAAGTTGCATAACAAATAATTGCTACTTTGAATATCCAATTACTGCTTATTTGGTATGTACTTTTAATCAGATACAAAGTTCATCCATGTAAACTAGCATTAGGCATATTTAGGAAAACCTATTTAGTCAAGTTAGAGAATGAGTATAAGAAGTGGTGCTCAATTAGGGCTAAACACGACCATTTTTACGGGTTATACACGAACCCAACTTCTCCTCAAAGCAATCCAATAGTTATGTCAAATTGAGTTTCTAGTGCAATTGGTTCTCCGGTAGTCATTCTCATTTTAGACAAAATGCAATTCCTACATTTGCCTAATGAAGTGAAGCAAGGATTTTATTCGCATTGAGCATTAGTAATCAGCCTAGAGTGACTCAACTATCTTGTTCCATAAAATCCTAATCAAGCATAGGGATTGAGTAAAACACCAAGTAACATATAGAGGCACACACAAAAAAGAGACAATTAGAGCAAGATGTATGCAAAGAGTTATAGAAAGTAATGTCTATGTAGAAGAAATCTTTTTAAGAATGCACCATTGCATATTTTTTGAGAATTGACAAATTAAGGTAACTTACCTTAGTTGTTCTTGTGAAATAAAGAAAATGAGTTGAAGAAGCGTAAGTGACCAATTTTTTACTTAACAAACCTTTGATCATATTTTTCAATAGTTTTTACTCACATACGAAGTGGATTATAACACAAAAGGTGATTCACGAGATGTTAATGTAACATTTGTGAATTAATGCCTATATGCAATGTAACAAAAAAACACACAAACTTAATGCAATGGATCTAGCATAAAAGCATAATCAAAAGACCGATGATGAATGAGTACGACACATGTCGTTTATGAAAACATTCGTTTTAGTGGAGAATAGATTCACACAAGGTTTACAGAGACTATGTACTTATTGTCCATTGGTTGATGTTGGTTCAAGTTATTTTTTGAGAAACAACTATTTGAAACAGTGCAGGTCACGAACCCTTTGTAAGGGCACAGGCCCTTTTGAAAAGGGGTCTGAAGGGGTCCGTGAACCTCTTAGACAGCTTTTGAGGAAAACATAATTTTTAACCCCAATTTTGAAGATAGACTCAAAGAGTTGTTCAACAACCATGTTCCACATGTATATGCTGTAATTTAAGCTAAGGGTTAAGAGAGTGTACCTTTCTAGCAAGCATATTCATAGCATACTCGAGTAATAAGCATGTTTTATGACGTTATCATCAAGGATAACATTACCTATTTCCATGGATTATCATTTACTAAAGAGGTTCCCATTACCTGTCATATGTCTTGGACGACCATTGTCCTTGATCCATTCGTCGGGCTCAAGTCTGGCATTCAAGCATACCTACAAATCATGAGACTCAAGTGTTTGGTACCCGTTTGTTTTATGGGTCCATTTGGGTTAAGCATACCTCTCATAGCCATATCAATTTGAGTGTTACCGAACATATCCCATGGGACTATATTTCTTTTTGAAAACTGATTTCAACATGTGCACATAAATGTCAACACACAAACACACATGCATATATGAGAGACAAGTAGAAAACGCATTAGCATATAGGTGTAATGCAATGGTTATCTAAGAATGAGAAGATAGTGATATGCAAGTGAAAGAAAAACTCATAAAACACATAAGCATACAAGGTTTGACACAAGCAAGATGTTCATATGCACAAATATCTATTAGCGCTCAACACAAGGATAATAAAAATCCTAAGAATTCTTTTTAACATCATAGTTTTATCTTATACCAAACACCCCTTTTCAAGAACACTATATGTTTAGAGAACAACCTTCGGTGTTTTACTTAGCTCATATTTCTAAGTTACTTACTAAATGCAAGTAAGAAATAACATATGCAATGAGAGTGAGCAAAGTCTACAAGCAATGTGAAAGGCAATATTCCAACACAAACTCTAGCAAATGTCCTACTGTGCATAATCATGTAATTGACAAGCAATCAAATGAGTAACATGGAAAGGTCGACATGTATGGACGACAAGTAGAAGCAATCACAATTTGTAATGATCAAACAAAATATTTGCAAACTCATAAACAAAGGCAAGTAACATTTAGCATTCACGTATTTTTCTTTGCTTTGGGTTTAACTATGACGATTTATACCAAGCTTGATTAGTTTCCTTTGTATGATAAAGTTATTTGTTTTAGAATGTGGACATAACCTTATTCAATAACAAACTAATTTGATGTGTTTGACTTAAGAGAAATAAGATGAAGTGCTTAAAGTAAGTTCATAATTTTAGACACTTTATTGATTTTTAACTTGTATCACCATCTTATGAATCTAAATAGAACTTAAAAGTGTTTTTACATGAGAGTAGACTTAATTACCTTCAAATCGATAGGTGACACGACTTCTACGGACTTACGGTTAAAAAGTTATGGCATTTTGAAGTTGGCTGAAAAACTATAGCACAGAGGATCACGGAACCTGGCGGACCCTTTTAACAAGGAGTCCGACCCTTTACGAAGGGGGTCCGTGAGTTTGTGAGACAGACTGTAATTTTTCCCCAAAAATTGTGTTTTGACATAGCGGAAATGCATAGGACTTACTAGACTTGATAACAAACATATAGTATACATCTTAAACATCATTTTTTCTTATGAGACTTATCTATGAGTTTACGGAAATGATTGTTCAACAAAATTAAGTGTTATGCCAACACTCATTTAAAAATCGTATTTTGTAAGTTTCTTTAGGACACATAACGACACTCACCAATCTTTTTTTAAAACATCTTGATTTATGTTTCATGGAATTCTTCAATCTAATATAGAAAAGTATACTAAATAATAAAATTTGCAAGCAATAAACAAAGAAACGCTTCTCATATTTTATCCAGCTTCAAGGTAATTTGATACATGGACCGTGCCTTATTTTAAAAAACCATTTGTTTTTGAGAAATTAGAGCTACCCGCTCTGATACCAATTGTAGAAAACTAGAAGGAGGGTTGAATATTTTTCTTTTAAAACTTTCTGTATCAAATGTCCATTGATATGGACATAGTATGAGAGGCGTTTGTTTATAGTCAAAGACTATATGAATCAAGTAGCACATTGAGAGATCACAACACACACAAAATGCAAGTATAAGGATAAGGTAATAAAGAAAAGTAAATGCAAACCGACACAATGATTTATAGTGTTTCGGCTACAAGGACTCCATCCTTACCCTACATCCACTCCCCGAGTCACCTACTCGAGAGTTCGAATTCACTAATCAAGAATGTCCTTTACACCGGTGGAGAAACCTTTACACTTAGCTTACAATCTTTTCCGACACCTAAGTTATGATGTCGTGTTCTTTCACATGGGTACAACAAGTCCCTTCTACATCGCTTACAATTTATCCGGTACTAAGCTACACACCGGGTCCTTTCACAAAGGATAGTACCAACACCCTATTACACCGCCTACAATATTTTCCGACACTTAAGCTAGGATGTCGTGTTATTTCACATGGGTACAACAACTCCCTTCACAATATGCATTTTGAGGACAAAAATGATAACCACACTATTACATAAGTAGTAGAAGTATAGACACAACAATAGTGATTGTGTAGGTAACACTTAACACGTTTACGAAAAGTGAAGCCTTGAAGGATCAATTCTTGGAGAGGTTTCTAGAGAGAGAGAGAGCGTGATATGAGAAGATAGATCTTAGACATGATGTTGAGATGAAGCTTTATCTTGGAAGTATTGCATACGCCCCAAGTGATCTTCATATCTACAAAGAAAGACAAAGAGATGAACAAGTATAGATCTAAGATCTATATGTTAGAGATAAGATATGTGTGATAGAGGATCTCATAGAGAGAAGGATAGAGAGAATATGACCCAAGAGGGGTGAGTTCTAAGCTTGGTATTTATAGGCAAAAGACCAGACAGTCATGGAACCCGTCGGACCCTTTGCCCAGGGGTCCGTCGGGGTCCGTGGGGTCTGACTTTTGTTTTGCCATAAATACTCAATCTCTTGTCCAAGATTACACTCAAAGTCATTACTAACTTGTAGTTGACTTCTAATATCAAATTTTAGGAGAGTGTACAAGTACTTTTAATGTGTTTATAACATTATACAAAACTGTATGGTTTAGAGAAAGACTTGTAGTAGTATGTTGAGATAAAATATAATTTGCAAGTAACTTATACATTTTACGTTATGTATTACAAGTTACATGTTTATCATCAACAAAACAACCAACGATTTCTAGATTAAATATCCTAATATTTGCACTAGCAAACTTAAACTCCCTGCTTAAGAAACTATGACTTTTCAACCTCGTTCCATTTGGAACTTTGTTTCAAAACTTTCCAACATTCGCCCATTAGAGCCCAATTATTGTCTTACACGTGCCTATTAAGCCCATCTATAATAATGAATGAGCAAAAAGTACCCATTACTATTTTAAAAAGGGTCAAAAAGTGTCCATAATTAGCAAAATAGGGAAAATTTGTCACCTCTATCTTAAACTATGTGTTTTTTGTTGAGGGACAATAATTTTGGGACGAATGGAGCAGCAAACTATTCTTCGTTAGATTTGAAAATTACTTGAGGACGAGTAATAATTAATCTTCTGGTATCAAAATTCATGGTGAAAAGTGAATGGAAAATCACGATTGTGTTTTAGTCTAATGCTTGATTATCACACATTTTGGATTATGTTTTAGCCCGATGCTGACAAAAACGTAAAAATTGACCAAAAAAAGTAAAAAAACTAACAAAAACGTAAAAATCAGACGAAAACGTAAAAAAACTGACGAAAACTTAAAAATGGGACAAAAAGGTAAGAGAATGACAAAAAAATGAGTTGGCCCGTCCCAAACCACCTAACCAATAACCCGTTAAAACAATTGTTTAAATATAACTTGTTTGACCTATAACCCAGTTGACCTATAACTCATTTAACCCATTCATAACCCAAATCAACCTAATCCAAACTAACTCATTTGCCACCTTCAATCAAAGTGCTATGTATTCTTCTAAAAAATTCAGTCAAAATGGCCCTTATATTATCTATAATCAAATCCAAACACCTCTATTTAGTTTAAACTAACATCATCAATCATTAACTCATCCCTCTTTATGCTACGATGGTGAGGTAGCTCGTTTTTGGTGTTACAATGATGTACAGTGACTATGATGGTGATACAATGATAGTGATGGCGGCTATGATGAACGATGATACGGCCGTAGTTAATGGTGGCCGATGAAAACGACTATAAAAGGTGGTAGCGGATTCATTGGTAAACCAACAACAATGGTGAATTGGTAGAGGGGGTATGGTGCATCGTGGGTGGCGTTATCCCCATGGCGCGAGACCAAAACGCCATGAACCATACCATCCTCTGCGTTGTCATCATTTGCGCCAAAGTTGCCAGCCGAAGCCGTAGGCGACGGCTCGAAGGCTGCACCCGTGGGTGGCGTATTTTTTTAATTATGACCGTTTACAACGGCTATTTTTTGAATTTGGAACTTTTTGACCGTTTGAAACATAAAAAAACCCACCTTTTACCTATGTTTTCACTATAAATACCCCCTTAAACTAAAAAAAATATACCATCTTCAATTCATTAAACAATTACTTTTATATATTTTTACCTCCAGCATGAGTCAATCAAAACCAATATCTGAATCAATGGATAAACTGTTTATTTAATGATCCCCAAAATCAAATACCGAATAATCAATTATTGAATTCGTTATCTTCGTCTAACCCAAATACTCCCTCATCCGCAGACTCTACCTCATCAAAAAATAATCAATTTCTTCATTTGCCAACTATAATGAAATACCAAATCTTTTCTCTAACTTCCCACAACAAAACCCGTTCGTTAGTTATACACCCGAAACATTCAGTTTATGGTTCCAACAATCTCAACAATCTCAAGTCTTCCAACAATCCCAACAAGTAAATAAACAAAACTTTCCTCGACACTCGTCTCAAGAACCTCAAGAAACCGAAGATCCCGATGATGATGAAGCTCCACTCGTCGTAGGTCCCTCGAAGAAAAAAGGGAGACAAAAAAGTGTTGCTAAGAAAAAGCTGAAATCGGACTGTGCTTTTTGGTCCCAACGCGAGGAAGAAAATTTGGCGGAATGTTAGATAGAAATATTTGAAGATCCGAATGTTGGGAATGATCAAAATAATTAGACATTTTGGTATAAAGTTCTCGATGTATATAACAAACGGGTTACAAAGGAGGGTTATAAAGTTTGAAACAAAAATATGTTGACCGGAAAGTGAACGCCGATAAATCGAGAAGTACGCAAGTTTAACAATTTTTATGATAACTCCAAAAATTTGAGTGGCGAAAATGAAGAAATTTGATGACTCGTGTGTTAATCTTATATAAAGATGATAGCGGGAACAAGGAATTTCCGCATAAAAGTGCTTGGCTTTTTTTAAAGACATGTACAAATGGAAGAATCCCGATTCCACACGAACACGAAGACAATGTGGGAAGAAAACCGACAAAGATTCGAATCTTTTCAACGACGACGAGATATCTCTTCCATCTGCCGCTCCAAGAAATGCCAAAGTTCAGCGGGCCTCAAGCTCATCTGCCACTTCAGGTTCTCAAAGAGAACAATAGCCGAATTGCTACAACAACAAATAATCTTTTATCGTGATGCAAAAAAGAGCGAATGGATCGAGAGATAGTGGCAAGACTAGAAGTGTGCGAACTTAAAAAAAAGGAACGAAGAATTGAAGATCCTTCGATTCGACACTACCAAAATGAGTCCCGAAGACGCGGCGAAAATCGAAAAGCTAAAAGACGAGGCGCGTGCAAAATATCTAAATTGTTATGTTGTATATTGTTTCGAAGATTATTTATTATCTTTTTATAGATATGCTCTATGATACACTTTCGACAAAAAAAATCGTTGTGCGAAAAAAAGATACTGTTACGAAGAGTATTTATTATCTTTATGCTCTATGATACACTTTCGACAAAAAAAATCATTTTTTTCACGCTTTTTTTAGTTGTCGAAAATTATCATATATGATACTAATATCATATTTGATCTAACACCAGTATCAGTATATGATTAATTTATCATATATGATATAAACAAATATCATATATGATTTAACAATAATTTATTATTTAACATTCTTATCATATATGATGAAACACTATTATTATATTTGATATTACGAATAAAAAAACGAATTTTTTTTCTTTTAGCACTTAACGGTTTATAAGATATTTAAATTATAAAAAATAAAAGAAAAAATAAAATATATTTAATCTTATCTATTAAATAAAAATAAGATGAAGGATGAATGGTGAGGAACAATAAAAAAATACAAAAATATCTTTCCTGTGTAGACACATGACTAACATAACGGTCAAACAAACAAAAATCAAGCATCAAACTTGAAACCGGTCGAAACAAAAAAAAAGAAATTCGAGAACAGATCTCATGAATAATTTCTTTAAATCCGACAAACCACAACATCATTTATACCATTAACTTTTACTTTTTATAGACCTCTTGGCCAAAGTGCAAATAAATAAACCTTTTATTAAAAAATTTGTGCCCCAAAGTCTGTCGAAACAAAACTTGAAACAAAGTATCCACAATAAGTCAATGAGTCAATGATTTTACATTTTTACCATCAATTTTAGCCAACAAAAATCGAAACTTGTATTTTTTTATTTTTATTTTTGTTCACCAAATTTTACATTCTACAGTTTGTCTATTTATCCCTCCCATTCACATTTCGATCAACCGTTTTGCACAACTTTCTGTATACCTCAAATACACACGCTCACACAAACAACGTAATATCACTTGGGAGTAACGTGTATTAGTTGTACAAGTATTACTGTTGTTTTTACTTGCAATCTTCCAAGGTTTCATTACTTTTCTTGTTTATTTTCCTTTTGTACACGGGTTGAAAGATGGAGGACTATTCCTGACTTTGTTTCATTCTTTGTGCTGCGAGTTTGTGGGCTTTGATATGTTGGGCTTCACTCTTGGGCTTCTTTACCGTTGCTGTCTTTTGGTTATATTAACCCTAGCAACTCATTTGCTAGGGTTAGCAGCTCTCATTTTGTTACACACACATGTGTGTGATAACTTCTCTCTCTCCATAATCGTTGGTGTTTCATGAGAGGTCTTCATCTAGTTTCATCTTTGTTTCTTGTGTGTTATTGAGTGAATCTTGTATGTGAAGGAGATTGGATCAACCTAGTTGGGACAATCTCGCATTTATCTTGTAATCGTTCGACTAGCATCCATTTGGGGACTAGTCTTTATCTTTTTGTTTCTGTACTCTGATTTCTAATAAAATACACCAAGGGGTGGTTGGGTGGGTGTAAGATCTATTATTATTACTTTGATATTGTGTTTTTAACATGGTATCAGAGAACTATGTTGTAGATCTTTTAGCCTATCTAAGCTCTCTCGTGTTTTTTGTTATATCAGTTTTTTGGTATAGTGAAACCCTAATTTATTTTTTAGGGTTTTACTTTTTGGTGGTGATCTTTAGCTCTCTTGAAGTCTCTGGAAGCTTGTATTGGTGGTGCCGTTCTTTTTCTCGAAAAAATTATTAGGGTTTTCACAAACCCTAATTTTATTTTTGGAGGTTTTGGTTCTTTGGTGCCAAGGAAGCTTTATTTGGTGGTGTCGTTGCTTATTTTGGTGGTGCCGTTGAAAAACTTGAAAATTTTAATTAGGGTTTCTTGAAACCCTAATTTAATTTTTTGGGGTTTTCTCTTACTTTGGTATCCTGGTATCATCTTTGGTGGTGTCATTACCTTTTTTTGGTAAGCTTGCTCGGGTAAATCTTATTAGAGTTTGCTAACCTAATTTGTCTTTTCTCTTTTTTGGGGGTTTCCGGGTGGTGGCTCACCCATCCTCTAGACTAAGTGAATCTAGAGATTGGGTGGTTTTTGATAGATATTGGTTGCTTTCAAAGCGCTGTAAGTCTTCTTTTATTATCTTACTTTCTCTCTCTTGGTTATTTTGTGAGCTACTGTTGTTTAAGTTTGTGGGTGCAAACAGATCGGCTAACATCTTGACCCTACAGCCTTGACTGGTGTGGATACCTGCTCTGGCCAACCCCAATTCACAACTTGACATTTCTGGTGCTCATATTCTGGGTGTTTATTTCTTTTATCTTTGTTCTTGGTATTGTTTGTTTCTGGCTTTGTTTTTATTTCTTGGTTATCTGCTCCTATTTGGTTATTGTCTTTTGTTTGCTCTGCTATCTCTTTGTGTGAATCATGAGTGCTAGTGGTGCCCCTCCTACACCAAATGGTGGTGGAGGAAATGGTGGTGGTGGAGATAATCCTGAAACCACACATATCCCTGTTGCTCTTATAAGCAATTTGGATGCTGGTAATCCACTTCATATTCATAACAGTGATAATAGTAGTTCTATGCTTGTTTCTTTTAAACTTCTTGGTACTGAAAACTATAGAATGTGGAATAATGCTATGAAACTTGCTTTACAAGCTATAAAAAAAATATGCTTTTGTTGATGGTTCTTGTTTAAGGGAGACTTACACTGATGAGGTTATGTGTGCTCAATAGGATAATTTTAATGCTATGGTTCTTACTTGGATTATGAATGTTGTTTCTAGTGATGTTTACATGGGTCTTGTTTACTCTGAAAATGTTGCTATTGTATGGAAAGACTGAATGACACTTATAATAAAGTTGATGGGTCTGTTGTTTATAACTTGCTTCAAAAGATTGGGTCTGTTAAACAAGGGGGTAGTACTTTGGCTGATTATTATCACAGATTAAACTCTCTTTGGAGAGAGTATGATGTTGTTACTAAAATTCCTAAATGTGTTTGTGCTACTAAGTGTGCATGTTCTGCTAGCACTGAGTTGGCTCTGCATCAGCAGATCATGAGGCTCATGCAGTTCCTAATGGGCCTTGAAACTGCTATCAGCCTGTTAGGACTGCTCTTCTCACTAGGGATCCCTTTTCCTGATGTGAAGGAGGCTTATGTCACAGTATCTAGAGAGGAATCCCATAGGGGTATCCCTGAGACCTCTAGTCATACTGAGGCAAAAATGAATGCCACCTCTTTTGCTGTTAAAACTTTCAATCAAAATAGAAGAAGTACTTCCACCAGTAGTAACAATAACATCTCTAGTAGACCTCCTTTTAAGGGCAATAGTACTGGAAATTTTAGGGGTCCCAACCCTAATCTTATTTGTACTCATTGCAGTCAAACAGGCCACACTGTTGATAGATGTTTTGAGTTACATGGTTATCCTGCTTGGTATAAAAAGAGTGCTAATGCTTCTAAACAAACTGGTTTCAAACATAACTTTAATGCCAATTGTGACCTAAAGGTTGGGGACAAGCAAACTTCCACTTGTGAATCCCCAACTTCTTTTACCAGTGATCAAATGCAGAAGCTTCTCAGCCTGATAAGTGATTCTTCTAGAAATACTCAATCCAATATGGCGGATAGAATTTCCTTTTTTTAATGCTAACATTTGGTTCAATATTCATTTTTCTAAATTTTTTTGGGGAAACACTAAATTTACTACTAAAACCATTACTTTTGGTTGGATAATTGACTTTGGGGCTAACCAACATCTTACCACATCCATTGTGGGCATGACTAATGTTGTGGATATTTACAATCTCAACATTTCTATTGGTCACCCAAATGGGACTATTGCCAACATCAGTCACATTGGTGACCTTAAACTTTCTAACAATGTGATTCTTCATGATGTGTTAGTTGTTCTTGGTTATTGTGTTAGTCTGTTATCTGTTAACAAACTTATTAAAGATAGCAAGTTGTTTGTTGGTTTTGATGAGGATAAGTGTTACATTCAGGAGTTGGACAAGGGGATCATTCTGGGGACTGGTAGTGAATCTAGGAGGCTCTATTTGTTTGATGATTGTAAGACTTAGAGTTTAGGTAATGCTAACTCTACCATGACCTTTCATACCTCCAAAGACCTCTGGCATTGTAGGCTTGGTCATACTTCTGACCATGTTCTCAATATCCTTAAGACTGACCTTCACCTATCTAAGAATATCAACATATTTGTGTGTGAAACTTGTCATAGGGCCAAACAAACCAGGGAACCTTTCCCTTTGAGTGACCACAAATCCAATCAACTTAGTGACCTTGTTCACTTGGATCTTTGGGGCCCTTACAAGGTTTAGAGTAAGGAAGGGTATAGATACTTCCTTACCATTATGGATGACTACTCTAGAGCTATGTGGACCTATCTTTTGAAAGCTAAGGATGAGGTTTTTGATTGGCTAAAACATTTTATAAGTCTTGTTAAAAATCAATTTGACTCTAAAATCAAAGTTTTTAGGTCTGATAATGGGACTGAATTTGTTAATAACAAGGTTCATACTATGCTTTCCACTATGGGTATCATCCATCAGAGCTCTTGTACTCACACCCCTCAGCAAAATGGCATTGCTTAAAGGAAACATAGATACCTTCTTAATGTTGCTAGGAGTCTTATGTTTCAGGGAGGGATTCCTACTAATTTTTTGTCTGATTGCATTCTAACTACTGTTTATCTAATCAACAGGCTCCCCTCTTTTGTCTTAAATGGTAGATCCCCCTATGAATTGCTCTATAAGAAAAAACCAAATCTCTCTCATTTAAAGTGGTTTGGCTGTCTGTGTTTTTCTACTTGTCTGGATTACAGTGATAAAATCACATCTAGAGCTGAAAAGTGTGTTTTAGTTGGTTACTCTTCTCTAAAAAAGGCTTACAAACTTTTTAGTCTGGATAATATAAGATATTTGTTTTCAAGAGATGTGAGGTTTTATGAAACTGTTTTCCCATTTAAGATGAAAAACAATACTGGAAATGATTTGGCTGATGTAGTTGTTACAAGTGATGCTGATCTTTTATCCTTTTTTGATAATCAAACTCTTTCAAGTCCCAATGATGATGAGAGAGCAACACCTACTGTGGAAGGTAGAGTCAACCCCACTAATGAGGATGCCTTGGTGCATCCCCAGAAGGATGACTCTGCTACCACCATAGGTGAAAACCAACAATCCTGCTCTAAGGGCACAAATGGCATTTTTCATCCTTCTGATATTTCTTTAGAGCAAAGTGAGGTCACCACTGAAGAAGTAGGAGAACCTGTTGTTAGAAAGTCTTCTAGACCTACCAAACTTCCTGTTAAGTTTAATGACTTTGTTCTTGATAGCAAACTTAAATATGGTATTGTGAAGCATGTTAATTATTCTTGACTTAGCACTACAAATTTCTGTTTTGCTACTACTCTAAATCAATCTTTTGAGCCTACTGCTTACTATGAGGCTATCAAAGACAATAGGTGGGTTAAAGCTATGAACAATGAAATTGAGGCTCTCTTAAGGAACAATACCTGGACCCTATGTGACTTACATGTTGGAAGAAAAGCTATTAACAAAAAATGGGTTTATAAGATTAAATATCAGTCCACATGCATTGTTGATAAGTTTAAAGCAAGAATTATTGCTAAAGAGTACAGTCAAAGAGAGGGTATTGACTTTGATGAAACTTTCAGTCATGTTGTTAAAATGGTGACTGTTAGATGTCTTATTAGCATTGATGTGTCTAATGATTGGCCTCTTTTTCAACTTGATGTCAACAATGCTTCTCTATATGGTGAGTTGGATGAGGATATTTACGTGATTGTCCTTTTGGGTTTTAACTGTCAAGACAAGAACAAAGTGTGTAAGTTAAATAAAGCCCTCTATGGACTTAAGCAAGCCCTAAGACAGTGGAATGCTAAATTGACCACTGTCTTGGCTGAGCATGGCTTTATCCAAAGCAAACATGATTACTCTCTCTACATAAAACAGTCTAATAACCTGTTTATTGCACTTCTTGTTTATGTTGATGATTTTATCATCACAGGTAATAGCATTAAAGAGATTGATAACTTTAAAAATTTCTTTAAGACCAAAATCATGATAAAAGATCTTGGGTGATGAAGTATTTCTTAGGAATTGAAATTCTTGAAAATACCAATGGTATTTGCATGACTCAAAGAAAATACTGCCCTGAGCTTATCTATGAGTTTGGTATGTTGGCTGCTAAACCAGCAGCAACACCCTTACCTGAAAATTGTGTGCTTGCTGTTGATGAGAGTGAGAATGATAAATTACTCAACAATGTCTTTGAGTATCAAAGACTTTTAGGGAGGCTTATTTACCTTACTCACACCAGACCAGACATATCCTATGTTGTTCACTGTCTTAGTCAGAATATGCATGCTCCTTTGCAGTCGCATCTCAAAATAGCTCTAAGAGTTATTAGGTACCTTAAAGACTCCCCTGGTACTGGCATTCAGATTTACAAAGATACTTCATTAAAGGTATCTTGTTACACTGATGCTGATTAGCCAAGTGCCTTAGAACCAGAAAATCTGTTTCTGGGTATTGTGTTTTCTTGGGTAGGACTCTTGTGTCTTAGAAAAGTAAGAAACAACCTACCATCTCTAGATCTTCTGCTAAGGCAGAATACAGGTGCATGGCTAGTGCCACTTGTGAAGTTATTTGGATCACTAATCTTTTGAATGATCTTATGGTCAAGTGTTGTTTCCTGTGCACTTATACAGTGATAGCAGCTCTGCTATCCAGATTGCTGCCAATCCTACCAAACACTTTGAGGTTGATGTCCACTTAATAAGAGAAAAAGTTCAAGATGGTGTCATTAAGACTTTTAAGGTTGCCTCAGTTGATCAAACAACTGACATTTTCACAAAAGCTCATGGGATATCTCAACATATGAAGCTTTGCAACCAATTGAAACTTGTGAACATGTTTGGGAAGTAAACTGCTATACTCTTCTCACCTTGTCAGATTGAGGAAGGGTGTTGTTTTTACTTGCAATCTTCTAAGGTTTTATTACTTTTCTTGTTTCTTTTCCTTTTGTACACGGGTTGAAAGATGGAGGACTATTCATGCCTTTGTTTCATTCTTTGTGTTGCGAGTTTGTGGGCTTTGATATGTTGGGCTTCACTCTTGGGCTTCTTTACCGTAACTGTCTTTTGGTTATATTAACCCTAGCAACTCATTTGCTAGGGTTAGCAGCTCTCATTTTGTTACACACACATGTGTGTGATAACTACTCTCTCTCCATAATCGTTGGTGTTTCATGGGAGGTCTTCATCTAGTTTCATCTTAGTTTCTTGTGTGTTAGAGTGAATCTTGTATGTGAGGGAGACTGGATCAACCTAGTTGGGACAATCTCACATTTATCTTGTAAGCGTTCGACTAGCTTCCATTTGGGGACTAGTCTTTATCTTTTTGTTTGGTTGGGTGTAAGATCTATTATTATTACTTTGATATTATGTTTTTAACAATTACACCAGTCAGAAACAAACACCCTTTCTTGCGAGTTGACATATGATCCAAAGCTACAGAGACCTAGTAGTGATCTACCAGACTCGATGAGTATCAAAGGATGGTCTATAAGTCCAGCGTCGACTAGCCAGTCACCAAAGATTACTTGAATGTCGTTTCAGTCGCCACCACCCCACCCGAAAAGAAACCTTGTCTACCAAATTACAGTAATAAAAGATACTCGCATATCCCAATACTAAAACGGTCGAATGAAACAAAATAAGAAATGCATTTTCACCATGAACAAAGCAAAACCGCCCATCATGCCACCTCTAATTTGAAAACTACCGAGTTGTATATATAACTATTTAAAACAGTATTCAATACATAAGGGATATCTTAAATACCCATTAAATCAATGAAACCTATAAACTATATATCAGCAAAAATACTGTAATTTTTGGAGTCCACAGCAATAAGCCTTAAAGCAGCAACTGCTGCTGCAACAGACATAAATCCAAAGAAAATAACATTGAGCCAATGCCATAGTTTTTGCCAAGAAGTGAGCTTGTTCCTCTTGGCCACCAGATACATGTGATTTGCAAGTATAAATGTAAGGGGGAATGTGCTGATGGCTCCTGTGAGGCTCATGAAGTCTCCAATGAACGGTAGTGCCGCTGCAAGCAAGGTGGTTACAACTAGGTAACCGCCTCTTACTACCACTCTGAATGACAGGTTTTTTACTGCTAGTGCACTTCCTTTTATTCCATATTTTGTGTCTAGATACTCATACATCGGGCTTGCAAAAATCTATAGAAATAAAACCATCACAAAATAAATTTAGTTGATAGTGAATATGTTATCCATCTAGAATATACAAGTGAACTATAATTTTAAGATAAATATGTAGATTGTATTATACAAACATTCCATCAAGACAAAAATGATGGAATGTGTCCGAATTCATAGCATCGAACAAGTTGTAACATCAATTCCAATGACCGTGACGCTAAAAATAGAAATATTGCAATGCAAACTAAGCAGTACACGCAAGCATGTAACAACATACATATATAGTGTATAAATATTTAGATAAGGATATATTTTTTAGGGGAAAAAAACTTTATTATGTCACCTCACCTCACGTAGTCACCTTCTTCCTAATAACTAAAAAGTGAAATTTGCAAGTTTAACCATATTTACTTGAAAATGGGCTGATTTGGTAGGACTTTACATCAAATAGGTCCGCTCTAGTATGAAACATGTACAAACGCATGTACAAACGAGTTGAAAGTCACCCAAGGTGGAAATCAAATGCTTTAAAACTGCTATTCTTCTGAAATGAGTTCAACAATATTGATAAATTTTAGCAGTCTTGTGTTTATAGTCATATATAATATCTTCCTTTGTTTTAAAATTCAAACCAGAGTTAAGAGCAAAGAACAATAAAAAGTTTACAGGTCAATCCAATCTGACTAGATGACGTTAACCTGCACTAAAAATATATCCTTTATCGACTAGAAGCAATTTGAACCACTATCCAATCTAATGAACCCCCTCCCATCACATATCCCCAACCTCATGCCTAATATAGTGTTCGTCAACCAATTGACGAATCCGGTCAAAAGTGCATCAACTGAAATGGATAAAATGAAGAGGAGGTAGAATCTTACATGCAATGCTATAACAGTTTGTAGAAAGGCGGATATATTGGCAAATGCCTTAACCCAAGCTGGACCACTGACGCTGTTGAGCAAATAAGCAGATGATTCATTCCCATAAGCCCAATATCCCATGAAGGCAACAGCATATAATGGCAAAACCCCAACTGTGAATTGAAAGTAAAGAGCTTTCATCATGTTCCCAACAACCGGCTGTTTCACTGTTGCCTAGAAGATCAAAATATTATCAGCAAAAAGCGAAAACGCTTGATATAGTATTAGATATTTAGATAGTGACAATTTTGACCCATCAAGTGGGTGTTTGGCATTGCTTAATTTTTCTGCTTATCTGCTTTTCTGAACCAAAAAGCAGTTCTAGTATCCAAACACTTTCTCCTTCTTCTTATTAAGCAGAAAATTTTTTTTTCGTAAGTACTGCTTATTTCAAATTTAATAAGTATAAGTACTATTGCAACTTTTACAAAATAAGCAAATCCAAACACTGCTTCTGAAAGTACTTAACTTTAAGCAGCTTAAAAGTACTTATTCTTGAGCAATACCAGAATCAGAGAAATAAGCAATACCAAAAACCCTCTAAATCCCTCCATTCTGGGCCGTGTTTTATCTCTAACAGGTTAATTCAAGAAGATCAGCTAAGAGGGGATCGGGTCAAATGGGTAAAATGTCACCCAAAGTAGTTCCTGAAAACAGCATCCTAAATCGTGGTACTCGAACATTGCTACGCCGACTTTAATAATATTGTTTTAATAATCATAAGTCACAACTAACGCGTTTAGTATTTGTAAAATGGTCAAAAAAAATGTTTGGGGGTAAACCACACCCGGTCTGTTTTAATCCATACTTAAAGATGGCCCATTTTTGTGCCAACAGTAATGTTTCCGTGGTCTTAACCTGAATTTCTGGGAGCATTCCTGTGTTGAAAGCAAAAACAAGACTCGCAGAAGCACCAATAGTTGTAAAGACCTTATTTATATTTGACCCCGGAATTCCATAGTCCCTGGGTGGCGCCCGTATTCCTGAAACATATTCAATCAATATAAATAGCCAAAAAAGGAAGCCTGCGTCTTATTAAGTGCAAGCAATTATATCAACAGAGAACTGAAGAATATCATTTGATACACAACTTTTGCTTCTAATTATTTTTATATCGTGTAAATGGGATCCACAAACTGAACAGGTTAGATGTGGTAAATGAAAAGCAGAGAGATCATACCATCACGAAGAGATAGGGCAAATGATATAACGATGTACACAAGACTGAAAAATGTTGAAAATCCCAGCCAGATCCGTAAAGCAGAAAGATGAGGGATACAAATTGCAAAAAGGCCACAAGCAAACCCCGCAATTGCAATAAAATATGGAAGCTTCATGGTATTATCATCACTGAAGAGAACATAGGTAGCCTAGAAAAAATGACAGAGTGTTTGCTTTACGTTTTCCTACCTTTAAGAACCTAAACAATTTAGGTATATAAAATCATACGGGTATGCATACCTTAAGCGCTTGACCAGCCAAAATGACATAACCAACGTTGATCATAAAAAGGTTTACATATTGCAATATCCATGTAAGAGAATAAGCTTTCGGGCCTGCAATAATACAAAAAGCCTTCATCATTTTTCCAAATTTAGTAGCCACTAACTTACACACACGATGCAAGATAAGAAGTTCATTAATTACCATATACGAATCCTGCAAGATCTCGGTATCTAATATGCCTCTTCCCACCAAATTCGTGAAGCTGTGCAATGAGAGCATTTGCGTAGAGTGAAATGGCTGTAGCTAAAATTAAACCGACTACCCCACCTACCCAACCAAGGGGAACCATGACTGCACCCGAATATCCAAGCACATATGCGCTGTTGATACCAGTAGTAAGAACAAAGCCGACTTGAAACCATGAATCTACATTCAAAAAACTAATAGTTAACTTCTGCATATAATAGAGGTAATGATAAATTCATTGTGTTATTACCATATAAGCTTCAACTATTACGTAGGGTTCACGGAACCCTCTCGTTCACTACTTTGACTAACATGTAATTTCGTAAAAGTGAGACCATTTATCACTTACCCCCAATAATGATAAAATATGAATTTATACTGAGCAACGTGTATACGAGTAATTTCTAATCTTGACTATGGAAATACCTATTCTTAGCCAGAAAATTTACTAAAGCAAAACACTTTGCAGTTTCACTTTTCATGGGACATACCACACATGGAAGTTAATAAAATACTCGTAGCATCCGGTAGTTGTTAGTATTTCCAATAAAGAAACAAATTAAAACATAGTTACATTTAAGAACCACCCGATAGCATCTACACTCTCTAAACAAATCTAAAAGATGGTATTAACTTTTGTTATGAAACATTACTCGTATCACCCAAGTCTAATCACTTTTGAGTGTTTATATAAAAGTTTACTTTTTGAATAAAAGTGATGATGAGTTTTCAGAACACATGGTTAAATAAATTCATAATCAACCTCAAAAAACTACTTAAATACGTAATTATCATTAAACAGGTATAGTAGAATTTCCCGTTGCTTGTGATTATCTTATTCTGTTGCAAACTTGCAATATAATAACGATTCTTGATAAGCACATCCATTTAATAGAATAATATTACCTGGTTGTTACTTTAGAAATATAAAACTTCCATTCTTTCATTTCCAAAAACACACAGAACTAAGATTCTTTTTGGGTAATGGGATTTATAAGAATAAGGGGTGTTTGGGATTGGTTTTTGGAATTGTTTGCTACAGTATTATGTTTTGGTGCAATATATATATAAGTAGCTTGGGGAGGGTAGCTTGTTGAAACTGGTTATATCTGATTATTTGCTAGTTGGAAAAAGGTGTTTTTAATAAGCACTTTGTAGTTGCTTATTCCAAATAGCTTACTGGAATGAATAAGCAGGTTTAATAAGCAATTTGCTTATTAGAATTGCTAATATGTTGATATAAGCTGTTTGGAACAAGCAGCTACAAAGTGCTTATTCAAAAACACCTTATTCCAACTAGCAAATAATCAGATATAACCAGTTTCAACAAGCTACCCTCCCCAAGCTACTTATATATATATATATTGCACCAAAGCATAACAACAAACAATTTCAAAAAAAAAAAAAAAAAAAAAAAGAAACTAACCACTACTAATCTGATGAGCAGTCTCAGGAATCTCAACAACCATTTGATCAGCTGAGTAAACCTTCGTGGGTCTGTTAGAAACGTCATCATTACGTTGACCCTCCATTGAATTTACAAAACTACCCCTCTCTGTTTCCTCCTCTTCTTCCTGAATTAAGAAATAGACTCTCTGTTCTTCTTGTGCGTTATAAGCCAGCGGGTATTTATTTATATACACCAAAAAGAACTTATTATTCTCTCTCTCACACAGTCGCACACACAGAGTATATATTTCTCTGTCTCTGTGTGTGTGTGTGAAAACAGAGACACGATATTCAAACAGTTGACTAAGGATATATATTCAAATTAAGTATACGGAATTGTAAAAGAGTAAGCGTTACACACAATAGATGTAGTAGATTGATACGTTTTATAAATAGTATAGGAATTATTATATTTTATGTTGGTTGATTGATTGATTGCAGGGAATCTGTGGTAGTATTTGCGGTATGGGGTTTAATGGGGATTCGAAATGAATTGATATTAAATGAAATTAAATGAACAAGTCATCGTTGCTTGTAGTATGATGATACTTTGATTGGTTGGCAATGTCAAGTGTTTGGTTGTGTTTTTTAGTTTCCAATTGTTGTTGTTGTTGTTGTTTTATATGATGTGAAATTATGATTGGTTTATATGATGGACATTTTCTATAACAACTAATAATAAATGAATTATTAAAAACGTGTAATACATTAATAATTATAGTGTTTAAGAAACATATTAAAGACTTTAAAAAAATAGGAGAGATTATGATAAATAAGTAGATAGTATGAATATGGATAAGAAGACACAATAACCAAACAAGATGTCATATTAAAATAAACATAAGATTCGAACTAAAAAGAGTAACATGTGTGGTGGCGGCTATTGGTGTTTGAAAAGAGAGAGATATGCGTTTGTGTTTTTAAGAGAGATGAAATAATGATGGAGTGGATTTTGTGGAAAACGTAGAGGGATTGGGGGGGGGGGGGGGGGGGGGGGTGAATACGTTCTTAAAACTTTTTATATCAAATGTCTATTAAGGGGGCCTTAGTATGAGAGGCGTTCATTTATACTCAAGGACTATATGAATCAAGTAGCACATTTAGTGATCACAACACACGCAAACAATGAAAGTATAAAGGTAAAGCAATAAAGGAAAGTAAATGCAAACCGACACAAGGATTTATAGTGGTTTGGCTACAAGGACACATTTCTTGCCCTACATCCATTCTCGGAGTCAACTACTCGAGAGTCTGGCTTCACTAATCAACAACCTCCTTTATACTCGTGGAGAAACCCTTACACATTGGCTTACAATCTTTAACGATACCTAAGCTATGATGTCATGTTCTTTCACACGAGTACAACAAGTCCTTTCTATATCGCTTACACTTTATCTTGTACTAAGCTACACACTGGGACCTTGCACAATGGATAAGACCAACACATTGGTTCTTACACACAAGTAGAACCAACATAACTTCTAATCTTACAACATTTGTAGGTACTAATCCAAGTAATGGGTTCACACAAGAACCGACACAACACAAGTGAAGTTTGTGAGAGCTTATGAGAGAGAGAGAGAGAGAGAGAGAGAGGGGGGGGGGGGAAAGAGATGACTATATGATATGATCTTGCCTAGATCATGGATTATATCTTGAAGAACGTGTCTTGACATATTCGTAATCCTTATCAAATCGAGTCATGAAGCATCAAGATCATGGATCTTATAAAGGAGAAATATGGATCTATACACAAAGTCAACACATACTTAGCATTCGGCCTTTCTGCTCCTAAGATGTATAGATTAATGATGATAAGTCATTGATCTCGGTTGAGAAGCACACGCGATGTCAAGATCATAGATCTTAGACATAATACCATGAGATAACAAGTACAAAGAAACTAGTCTAGATAGAGGTGACACAATGACTTGATGTATGTATTGTGCTTAAACTTCTTGATCTTGCTTACACCTTAAGTGATCTCCATATATACAAAGAGAAACACTAAACAATGAGAAGAACAATTATAGATCTAAGATCTACATGTTAGAGAGACGAGAGATGTGAAAGAGGATCAAATCTAGATAGAAGGATAGAGAGACTGTGATAGAAAGGGGTGAGTATGAGCTTGGAGTTAGCTTGGTATTTATAGGAAGCATACCAGACACTCACAGAACCCGTCGGCCCCTTTGCCCCAAGGGTTCGTCAGGGTCCGTGGGGCCTGACTTTTGTTTTGCCATAAATACCAAATCTCTTGTTCAAGATTACACTCAAAGTCATTACTACCTTGTAGTTGACTTCTAATATCAGATTTAGGAGAGTGTACAAGTACCTTTTATGTGTTTGTAACATTATACAAAAGTGTATTAGTTTAGAAAAAGACTTAATAGTATGTTGAGACAAAATATGATTGCAAGTAACTTACACATTTTACGTTATGTATTACAAGTTACATGTTTGTCATCAACAAAACAACTAAGGATGTATAGATTAAATATCGTAATATTTTCACTAACAATCTCCCCTTTTTTTATGATGACAAACAATTAAACGTTATCGATAGTAAATTGTAAAAGTTACTTACCACTTTAAAAATACCGTCTTCGTTTACATTTTTCTCTCTCTTTTGTCGAAACAAAAAGGTGAGGATGAAAGAAGAATCATTTTAGAGAGAAATTTAAATTTAGAGAACTTTAAATTAAGAATCAAGATAGAGAATGATTTTCATATACTCCCCCTCGGTTAACACTCCCCTAAGTAGGAGAACCGAGGAATACATGGATTGTGAAAATCCACAAAACAAAGGTTAGAGAGAGAGAGATAGATAGAATGAGTGGTAAATCATGCAAATAGAGATGATAGTAAGAGAAATAGATTGATGCAAGGTTAGAAAGAGATAGATAGATAGATATAAGATATATTGATGCAATGGTTGTTTAAGACTCAATATAAATGAGTAGAAGAATGTGCAAGTTCTCCCCATTGATCCATGATCACCAACGAATCCATGTATCAAACTAAGAGACTTAACCTGCATCAAAGTTATATGAGAAAGAAAATAGAAGCATGAAGAGATGTGCTTAACATGCATCAAGGTTATAGGAGAAAGAAAATTGGTGTGTGATAGGTGTGTAAACACCCATCTTTTCTACCACTTAACTACAATAATAACCGGACCAAAACGTGTATTTTATGTCTTTTATGTCGGAATTATGCGTGGTTTGTGTTTTGGTTGTGATTTAGGATGAAAAGGTGAAAAATGGATAAAACACGGACATTCACGGGCATTTATGGACTTTTATTGAAGAAAAGGATAAAAGACGAAGTCAAGAAGTCAAAAGTGCAAAAAGAACGGAAGTCCACGACCAATTCTGAAGATTTATCGAAGAAAAGTCAAAAGACGGAAGTTTATCAAAAGCCGAAGAATTCAAGTCTATTTTATTGAAGAATTTAAAGACGAGTTCAAAGAAATCCCGAAACCAAAAGTCCTTTAAGTCTACATTTAATGAAGATTTAAAGAAGGAGGGACCTAATCTTGCAATTAAAAAGAAGATTAAAGAAGGAGGGACTAAGTATGCAATTAAGGAAGCTTCCTAAGCAAGCTTTAGTTTTCCCTATAAATAGACTAGATTAGTTATCATTTCACTCTTGTTGGCTAAGTGTGACAATTAGCTCTTCCACCATTTTAAATACTTGTCATTTACATTAATTGTCAATTTAATTACCTTGTCTTGCACCTTAAATTCATTTAATTTCAAGTAAGTTTCCTTTTAATTATTGTTAATCTTTACTTTATCTTGTCAATCTCTCATCTACCCTTCTTATTCTTTGATTTGTGGTGTTTATGTTCATGTTCATGCTTTTATTTTGATCCAAAGTGTTTTTGATTATTATGGTTAAAGTTGTTTAATTTCACGTTTTTGATTGATTGTTGATGCTTATTTGTGGGTTCGTTACTGTTTTTATTGATACGCGTGTTTGATTTTGATTACTTTTTGTTTATACCTGCTACTGTATTACCTTCCTTGTTCTTCGGAAGATTTTGCTTGTTTCTGTGTTTCCAGATTTAGTTCCGAACCAAGGAAGGATTGAAGGTTTCATTCGGAAGTCAAAACTTCCGGACCAAGGTTTCATTCGGAAGTCAAAACTACCGAACCAAGGTTGTTCTTTCGGAACTCAAAAAGTTCCGAATCAAGGAAACTCATTCGGAACTTCACAAGTTCCGAATAAAAGGACTTCATTCGGAACTTCAAAAGTTCCGAACCAAACTTACTCATTCGGAAGTCAAAACTTCCGAACCAAAGATCTTCATTCGGAACCTTCCGAATCAATAACTTCCGAACCAATTCCAGAAGTTCCGAACCAAGGGCCTTCATTCGGAACTTCAAAAGTTCCGAATCAAGGATCTTCATCCGGAAAGTTCCGAATCAAGAGGTGACCAAATCTTCCGAATCAAGACAAGTTCTACAAGATTCCGAATCAGCAAGTTCCGAATGAAAGATTGTTTTGGATAAGTGACATATTCAGACAAGTTTGTTCCGGATCAAGGACTTTGGTAATATTCCAAGTGAAGAAGAATCATTTCAACCAAAGGTGACATTTAGGTCGAGTGATTATTCCAAACGAAGGTTTATTCCGAATGAGCTGTATTCAGGTTCTTATTAGCTTTTATCTTTAATTTCTATCTTCAAACTTTATTTTACTTGCCTTTTATTTAATTGCACTTTTAGATTATTGCCTTAGTTTTAGTCACACTTTAAGTTTGCCTTAGATAGATTTAAGTTTGCGTCATTTTACTTTAGTGCCTTCTAATTTTAGTCACGTTTTTAAATACTCGCACTTTATTTTTAATTAGACTTAGATTTACTTTAAGAGCACTTTTACTTTTAAGTCTTTGCATTTAAATTTAAAATCAACCAAAAATATTCTTTTTCACCAAAGATCATCTAAGTCACACATAGAGAACTAAGATCAATTCGTTAAGATACCGAGAACAATAATTGAACCTAGTGAAAGCTTAGTTATCAAATGGCGCCGCTGCCGGCTCTTTACGTTAAGATCAACAGTTTTCTGTGCTAGACACGTTGCTTTTTGGGATCCGTTCACTTGTGAGCGTTATTTTTCTTGTATAAAAAATTCAAAAATCATAAAAATTGAAAACTGATAAAAAACCATAAAAATTAAAAATTTCAAAAATCCAAAAAGATTTTATCTTTATTGTGTATACATATTGCCTTTGCGTTTGGTTTCTTTTTCTTTTGCATTTTCAGGTGTATGCGTACTAGATCTTCTAATTATCAAGAGCCCGAGCCTCAAGAAGATTTAGATATGGCAGGTGTTAACAACAACAATCAACTACCGCACCTCAATAATAATAATAATAACAACAATGCTCCCCCACAGCCCGATCTTCGGACCATGGAGGAACTTTGTCAACCAACAATGTTTGGACGAGGAGGACCGATTGCGGCGATGCAAATCAACGCTCCTGAGTTTTCGTTGAAGCACCACATGATTCAGCAAGTGCAAACAAACCCATTTAGAGGATTGCCTGATGATGATGCCAACAAACACCTCGACAAGTTCATTACAATCACCCAAAGCATGAAGTTGCCTGGTGCCACGATGGATGTTCTCCGCCTACAACTCTTCCCGCATACTTTATCGCATCATGCCGAGAAATGGTTTGATCGTCTCCCGAAGAATTCTATTCACACTTGGGATGACATGACTCAACGCTTTCTTTCGCGCTACTTTCCACCATCCATGGTCACAAGCCTTCGCAATCAGATCAGCGGTTTCATGCAAGATCCCGATGAATCTCTTTTTGATGCATGGGAGAGATATAATGTCTTGATCGACCGTTGTCCAAACCACAACATGCTTCCGGTCACCTTGATCGATACTTTCTACAACGGATTGACTTTTCGAGATCGTGATACGATTAATGCAGCCGCCGGTGGCACATTCATGAAAAGGAGACCCGAGGAGTGTAGAGAGTTAATAGAGAACATGACTACTCATCATAAGAACTGGGATTCTTCTGCTTCTTCTAGAAACAACACAAGAGTCAATGTTTCCTCTACCTCAGCAAACCCTGAGATGACCGAACTCACCCGCATGATGGCTGAAATGAGCAAAAGTATTACGCTTCTCGCTTCAAACCAACAACAACATCAAGTTAAAGCAGTCGCTAATCCTTGTGAAACATGTGGCGGTCCTCACTCATACACCGATTGTCCTTCGACACAAGGAAATCCGGAAAATGTGTATGCAGCTTACGGTAATTATTCACCGGAAAATTACCAAGCTAGACAACAAGGGGATAGAAATCTGCTGAGCTACCGTTCAAACAATTACCTTTCACCCGGTTTTTCTCCTCAAAACCAAAATCCCGCCAACAACTACAATAGAAGCAACCAAATCCCACCTCGTGCTTCTAACCCTTATCAACCACCCACCCAACAACACCCACCCATTAACCCCGATGTTGACACAATCATGAGAACTCAAGGTGAGCAAATCAAGAATCTACAGAGCCAGATTATTAATTTGAAAGGAGATATATTAAAGCAAGGTAATGACATCAGAAATGAGGTTCGTGAAAACCTTCAATCCTCCTTCATCACTCAAACAACTGAATTAAAGAATCTATTGGCTAGTTTCTTGCCCGAAGCTCAACCTTCTTCTTCTTCGGGATCTCTACCTTCAAATACCGTCACTAATCCGCGAGCTAATGTGAGTGCTATAACTACGCGTAGTGGACTTACCATTGTCGATCCACCGACCCCACCACCATCATCTACCCCACCACCATGTATCTCTACTCCTCCTACACCTAGTAATAGTGCACCATTACCGTCTCCGCCTCGTCATGACGATGTATCTCGGAAGGACCCTTCAACATCACAACCGTCACCAACTACCCCTCCACCCAATCCTTATCAGCCCAGAATCCCATACCCTTCTCGCATAGGCAAGACCAACGAGCTAACCAAGAATGACTGTAATGTAATGAAATATGTGGATATGCTATCTAAAATGACCATCAACATTAGCCTTGTTGAAGCACTTTGCCACATGCCGAAATTCGTCAAAGCATTCAAGGACTTGCTGAGCAAGAAGGAGAAGTTGCTTGAACTCGCCAACACACGCTTAAATGAAAACTGCTCTGCAGTCCTTCTTAAAGAACTTCCGGAAAAGCTTGGAGATCCCGGTCGTTTTGTGTTGTCTTGCTTATTCAACAAAACTGAAGAATTTACTGCCCTTGCTGATCTCGGGGCTAGTATTAATCTTATGCCACTCAGTGTTTGGAAAACACTATCATTGCCCGATCTCATTCCTACAAAGATGACTCTCGAACTTGCAAACCGCACTCTCGCTTACCCCGTTGGTATAGCCGAAGACGTGTTTATCAAAGTTGGCACATTTACCTTCCCGGTCGATTTTGTCGTAGTTGATTATGAAATGGACCCTCGTATTCCTCTAATACTTGGTCGGCCATTCTTGAGAACCGGACGTGCTTTAATAGATGTGGCCGAAGGCGAGTTAATCTTACGAGTCGGGGATGACTCTAAAATTTTTAAAATGGGGAAGCTTACAGGTAGATCCTTTGGAGGCCGAGAATCAGTAAATATGATAAACGTGCTCGATGCCTTTACCGTCTATGACAATCCTCTATTCGAGTCTTCCACTGATAATCCACTCTTTGAAGATCATGTGGATGATTCTCTCCCTACTTTGGACGCTTCTCCCATTTTTGATTCTCCACCGGTCTTTGATGCTTATGAAGATGATAATTCTAGCTCAGATTCGGATAATTTTGATTGTACTTCTGAGTATCCTGAGCTGCCCACTTTCGATGATTTCGATGAGGCTGATACTCTATCGAGCGATTCTTCACATGATGAAGATCCTCCACCATCACTCGATCCTACTTTGGACGATTATTCATTTGAGGAAGATTTCTCTGAATTTCTCAACACATACTTCCCTCATGAGAGTGATGCTCCTCCTTTGGATTTTGAAGATTATCGCCTTGATCCTACTTTGGATTTGAAGAGCATTTTGTCAAAGGAGAAGAAACCGGTCGACACCGAAATCCGTTGCACGTATGATTTGACACCTCTTTGTCCCACTTCTGAGGACGAGGTTGTGCTTCTTTGCGGCTCCTCTTCACACTCGGCTGCGCCTGAGTGCTATTTTCCCCTAAAGGAAAAGGTGTTCGACCCCGGTATTGAAGTCTTTAAGCCATCTCAGTATCCATCTGATGAAATAAAAGGAAATATCTTTGGAAATTGTGAAGACATGCTTGCTCCACTTCAACTTTGCTTCCACCGTGCTCCGTCGCTGCTTAAGGGAACCTTGCCATTTCTCTTTTGGCTTGCCTTGTTCGCCTTAAGCTCCTGCTTATTGATGGATGAAAACTATGTCTTTGATCCTGGTGGATATTTTTCATGCTACTTCCGTTGATGATCCAGGTCGAGTCAGGCTCACGACTCGGTTAACAAAAATCAAGCGCTTCTTGGGAGGCAACCCATGTATCTATCTTTCCGCTTTCTTTACCATAAGTGTAGGGGGGACCCCTTTGGATTGCTATTTCCTCTCCTCACTTCTTAATCAGGGATTCGAGCTTCAATGATCCACTCTTGATGATTCTTGACGACCCGTGATTCCGTGTTCTACTTCTCCCCGGTTCTATCCTAAACTCTTTTCGATTCACTATTTTATATTTTCTCAATATTAAAATAGGAATCTCTTTAGTTGTCTTTTCCTTAGCGAGATTTAAACAACGTGCACAATGTCCTAAGTGTAGGGGAGCTTACTCCCACATGCTTAAACATTGAGGACAATGTTTATCTTCAGTGTAGGGGGGACTTCTATCGAAGTTAAGTGGTCTTTTCCTTGTTTTTGTCCTCATTTTAACCGGAAAATCAATTTTTCGACACTTTTCAAAATTTTTGATCTATTTTGGCCTATTAAGTTTTTCCCTTTTGTATAGTTATTTTCTTTCTTTGCTAGAATAAATGTTTAATAAGTGGTTTTTTATTTTTCAAACGTTGTGAATCTTTTGACTCAATCCGAGTTTACTCTAGCTAGTATCCTTAACGTGTTTAAGTCAAGTTTTGCTAGGCTTTTATATAGGGAGCTATAAAACGCGAAAGTCTTAACTCTCACGAGTTAAGAACAAGAACTTTTCGCAAGTTCCTATAATTGATCCTAGAGAGTCGTTTATCAAGGGAACTTTAAGATGCGATTTCTAAACTTGAAAAAGTCCAAGAATTTGCAAGATCCTATAGGCGACTCGAAAACCCAAAACTTTGATTTAATAGGCTAAGTATCCACGAGTCTCATTACTTGAGATTTTAAACTGTGGAGAACGAGAGATGATAGAGCCAATTATAAGTTCGGTATTCTTTCGTGAATTTATGTGAGTTAATTATAAGCCTATTCTCCCATCGCTTGCTAATAATTTATTTGCCAATAAATAAGGTTGTACGATTTGAAAAGTTACTTAGCTTCTAGCCCCAGATCATTTAAAAGTTGCTCGGTAATGACGAGAGTTCATAGCCAAGGCATAACTTATGAAGCGGGGCGCGAAGATTGGCGAGTCCGAAAAGGCCCTAACAAGGCATGAGGGCTATGTTTTGTTGCTAAAGATCCAAAGTGATGTGAAGAATCATTTATCGAAAATCAATATGAAGGATCGAGACACACGACGTAAAGCAAAACTCCCCAAAAGTCATGGAGAAGTGTATCCGAAAAGACCCTAACAAGGTATGAGGATAAATAGATCCAAGTCATAAAAGGAGGCGGATCGTTGTATATCAAAGTCCAAAATAAAGATTGGAGAAAAATGAAGAAGTCGTGGTCTATATATGAAGAATCTCTCAAAAATTTCAAGTGAAGAAATTCCAATTATGAAGAGAAGACCATTATTTCATGAACGTCTCTCAAGATTTGAAGTATGAAGTCGCTGCCAAATATCGGCCCGAGAAAGGTCTCAAATCGCGAACCAAGTTATGCCAAGATATGAACTTTCTGATATCCCGAGAAGCAGTTTTAAAAGATTTGGTCCTTTAGCTAACTATTGATTAAATCGTGCACTTTATTTTCAGACTAAATAACTATCGAAATAAGTCAAACAATGCATCTTCATGATCATTCAAGACAAATAATAAAATATAAGAGATACACCTAGGAATAAGGGAGTCTAAGTGAGTAATTAGCCCACATGAGTTCGTGTTAGTTTACTAACTTATAATAACAATGATCTCGTTTTTAAGCTTGGTTTGGAGAAAGTGAAAACTTGAGGATGATGATTATTCATAACATTTTCAAAACCCAAGGTATGCTTTTGATTTCTTTATCTTGTATGTTTTTAACTTTCTATCTCTTTAATAAAGGCCAACGTGGATTGATTATGATGAAAAGTGTAATCTTGCTTTGTAACTAATGCATTGCATGAGGACATTGCAATGGTCAAGTGTAGGGGATTTGATAGGTGTGTAAACACCCATCTTTTCTACCACTTAACTACAATAATAACCGGACCAAAACGTGTATTTTATGTCTTTTATGTCGGAATTATGCGTGGTTTGTGTTTTTGTTGTGATTTAGGATGAAAAGGTGAAAAATGGATAAAACACGGACATTCACGGGCATTTATGGACTTTTATTGAAGAAAAGGATAAAAGACGAAGTCAAGAAGTCAAAAGTGCAAAAAGAACGGAAGTCCACGACCAATTCTGAAGATTTATCGAAGAAAAGTCAAAAGACGGAAGTTTATCAAAAGCCGAAGAATTCAAGTCTATTTTATTGAAGAATTTAAAGACGAGTTCAAAGAAATCCCGAAACCAAAAGTCCTTTAAGTCTACATTTAATGAAGATTTAAAGAAGGAGGGACCTAATCTTGCAATTAAAAAGAAGATTAAAGAAGGAGGGACTAAGTATGCAATTAAGGAAGCTTCCTAAGCAAGCTTTAGTTTTCCCTATAAATAGACTAGATTAGTTATCATTTCACTCTTGTTGGCTAAGTGTGACAATTAGCTCTTCCACCATTTTAAATACTTGTCATTTACATTAATTGTCAATTTAATTACCTTGTCTTGCACCTTAAATTCATTTAATTTCAAGTAAGTTTCCTTTTAATTATTGTTAATCTTTACTTTATCTTGTCAATCTCTCATCTACCCTTCTTATTCTTTGATTTGTGGTGTTTATGTTCATGTTCATGCTTTTATTTTGATCCAAAGTGTTTTTGATTATTATGGTTAAAGTTGTTTAATTTCACGTTTTTGATTGATTGTTGATGCTTATTTGTGGGTTCGTTACTGTTTTTATTGATACGCGTGTTTGATTTTGATTACTTTTTGTTTATACCTGCTACTGTATTACCTTCCTTGTTCTTCGGAAGATTTTGCTTGTTTCTGTGTTTCCAGATTTAGTTCCGAACCAAGGAAGGATTGAAGGTTTCATTCGGAAGTCAAAACTTCCGGACCAAGGTTTCATTCGGAAGTCAAAACTACCGAACCAAGGTTGTTCTTTCGGAACTCAAAAAGTTCCGAATCAAGGAAACTCATTCGGAACTTCACAAGTTCCGAATAAAAGGACTTCATTCGGAACTTCAAAAGTTCCGAACCAAACTTACTCATTCGGAAGTCAAAACTTCCGAACCAAAGATCTTCATTCGGAACCTTCCGAATCAATAACTTCCGAACCAATTCCAGAAGTTCCGAACCAAGGGCCTTCATTCGGAACTTCAAAAGTTCCGAATCAAGGATCTTCATCCGGAAAGTTCCGAATCAAGAGGTGACCAAATCTTCCGAATCAAGACAAGTTCTACAAGATTCCGAATCAGCAAGTTCCGAATGAAAGATTGTTTTGGATAAGTGACATATTCAGACAAGTTTGTTCCGGATCAAGGACTTTGGTAATATTCCAAGTGAAGAAGAATCATTTCAACCAAAGGTGACATTTAGGTCGAGTGATTATTCCAAACGAAGGTTTATTCCGAATGAGCTGTATTCAGGTTCTTATTAGCTTTTATCTTTAATTTCTATCTTCAAACTTTATTTTACTTGCCTTTTATTTAATTGCACTTTTAGATTATTGCCTTAGTTTTAGTCACACTTTAAGTTTGCCTTAGATAGATTTAAGTTTGCGTCATTTTACTTTAGTGCCTTCTAATTTTAGTCACGTTTTTAAATACTCGCACTTTATTTTTAATTAGACTTAGATTTACTTTAAGAGCACTTTTACTTTTAAGTCTTTGCATTTAAATTTAAAATCAACCAAAAATATTCTTTTTCACCAAAGATCATCTAAGTCACACATAGAGAACTAAGATCAATTCGTTAAGATACCGAGAACAATAATTGAACCTAGTGAAAGCTTAGTTATCAGTGTGGAAACACAAAGAGGTGTGCTTAATCTGCATCAAAGTTAGATGAGAAAGAAAATAGAAAGACAAAGAGGTGTGCTTAACCTGCATCAAGGTTATATGAGAAAGAAAATATATGTAAAAGTACAAAAAGGTGTGATTAACCTACATCAAGGTTAGATGAGAAAGAAAGTAGGTGTAGAAACACAAAGAAATAGTGATGATGAACTAGTGCATTATCCCCCTTGTTCGAGGCGTCAAATGATGAGTGAATGGAAATAATCTAAAATAATGTTCATCCATGAACTTTATAAATGCATGACATATGCACTCCTTTGATATAGGGCACCAAGATTAACCTATAAGACAAAACTAGTTAATGAAAAATTCGTGTGTTACACAACAAGGTGTGTATGATAGTGACCCATCAAGAAAATGATTAGCATATATTCGATCATATGACGAAGATGTTGTATATGATTTTCTCAATAAAGACTAAATGGAAGCTCCCCCTTTGTATGAAGCACCAAGAAAGTAAGAAGTGGCGACGAGCTACAAAAATAGGTTAGAGATGTGCTACAAAACAAAGTTAGTATACAAGTTCACACATAAGTAAATACATGAGAAGACTAAGCATAATTCAGTATCACCAAGCATGGGCTATCGGATACTCTACCGAAGATCACTAACCACGGGCGACCAAATATCATTCACTATCCAAGGTCACTAAGAATGGAATAACACCAATACCAAATCATTAGCTAAGATTACTAAGCATGGGTTAACACCAAAATCAATATCATATAGCATGCAAGCACATTATAACACATAAATTCACAGCACATTGTCATGAGGTATGAGAAGGGGGTATGACATCAAAGATGAAATTCCATCATCAATATGGTTTGACACGGATTCGGATTAAGTGTTTTGTAGTGGGATTGAGAGAGGATTCAGAAGCTTTAGGTATGGAGATGATTTCTAAAGATTTAAGGGAGTTGGATTGTGATGGTGATGAAAGAGATAATAAGTGGATTTTAAGAAAGATGTGAAAGCAAGAACTAGATTTAAAAGTATGGATGAATGGTTATATTGGTGGATGGGTGTTTGGGATAGTTAAATGAGCTTTTGAAATGAGAGGAAGAGGTAGAAAGCATAAGAAGGAGATTAAGAGAGAATTAAGAAGAGGAGCACAAGATCCTAATGGCTTGAATCCTACTTATGAGAGAGTGGAGGTCTCATAGATGATTGAAGCAATTGGTATTTATGAATGTGTTTTTGAACCATATAAAGTTGATCAAGTTCTTTGAGGCGATGTTGCCTAGAATGAGATGGAATGACACTAGAGGGTGAGTGTTGTGGGGTAGGTTTCATGGTTGGTCCATATGAGGTGGTGAAAGGAAAAGGATGTTTGTGAAATGCTATGATGCAAAGTATGTGGAACATTGGTTCAACATTATAATTACATTGTGTAGAAAACTAGAAGGGGGGTTGTATAGTTTTTACCGATTAGTTTTAATTACTTTGAAACTTTTTCGTGATCGTGAATGGATATAGATGAAGTGTGAATTAACAAAGTAGTAGACTTGAAGTAATAAAGAAACAAACCACAATGCACAATGATTTATAGTGATTCGGCCTAGCAAGATCTCACTTATCTTGCCCCTACTTCCAATCCTCGAGTATCCACTCGAGAGTTCTACTTCACTAGTAAATAAATCTCCTTTACACCAGTGGATAAACCTTCACACTTAAGCTTACAATCTTTAATGACACCTAAGCTAAGATTTCGTGTTCTTTACAAAGGCACAACAACGCCTTATACACTACATATTTGTGGTTTACAACACCAACCACACTATTATAAAAGTAGATAGATGAATGGGTACAACAATGGTGATTGTGTAGATAACACATAACATATTCACACAAAGTCGAGCCTTGAAGGATCAAAGCTTAGAATAGATATTTCTCGTAACCGATCTTGAAATGCACAAATATCTAAATCACAAGTAAGAAGAGAATAGACAAGAGAGATTAGAGAGTTGGTATATGTGCAGAGATTATAAAGAGAAAAGATAGAGAAGGGGTGAGGATTAAGCTTGGACAAAGCTTGGTATTTATAGACACACATCAGACAGGCACGAAACCTGTCGGCCCCCTTACCCAGGGGTCCGCCAGGGTCCGACAAGTCTGACTTTTGTTTCCTTATAAATGTTTGTCCAAGATCATAAGCAAGCACTGTACTCGGCTTGGTTTGACTTTGTATATCTGACACAAGAGGGTCAAAGTCAACATTTGGTCCATTTTAATTTTCCATTTTTAGTTTATATAAATTATGTAAACTTTTTATATAAGTTTAGCATAAGTTCATGGACCTAAAAGACTTATATGTTGCTTATAATCCAAACATAAAAATATGTTTGATGTTTTATCATTAACAAAACGTTAAGTATGATTAATACGTTAAGTATGATTAATACGTATATATCGTTTGAGTTTGATATCTGCATTTACAATCTCTCCCTTTTTGTTGAAGACAAAACAAGAACTTATTTTTAGTTTGTATGTACAGTGACATAGTGTTTTTAGAAATATGGACTTAAATTTCTCTTCTCCCCCTTCTTATCGAAAGAAAAAGGGAAG